>JAPQRN010000014.1:9882382-9916032 GCA_037367275.1 Coranthus polyacanthus | reverse complement strand
TCGGGTTATACTAGTCCCATGTGAACAGGACTTAAGGCACAACAGTCGTGTTTATATTCATCTATGGTTTCTATTGGATGAAACATATTTTGCAGATAACTCTTGTTGGTCCATCTTCTACGAACTCAACACACTTTGGCTTCACTTCTTCCACTCTCTCCAGGCTCTTTACCGCTTTCCTGGTCCCCTTTCCTGGCCACGGGAGAGTGATCTGGATGGGTGGCGGAGTGTGACGTATGTAGTGTATGAGAGTTTCTTTCTCTGTGTGTCTGTCAGAGGGAGAGTCATGGGGAGAGTCTGGCGGCTTAAAAAGTGATGTGACAATTTGTGCTTGATTTTGCGGCATAGTCATTTATGACTTGGACTTGTTTACGGATGGGATGCCAGTGAGGGATCGTGTCAACGTCTCAACACTTGCAGCAGGGATTCCTACTTTAATAAATATTTCAGACAACTCCAATGCCATCTAACCATCTCCAATGACGTCCGGGCTTTTCACTGATGCCTTGATAACGGTCCAGAGTTGTAAAATCATTTCTACTGCAAATGTTCGACTTCTCTGCAGTGCTTTATCATCTTATAAGCTTTCAAATGCAAACCTGCCTCCCTGGGAGTGTTTCACATCGTCTCACCAGTACCTGAACCAGCATATCCCCTTGTGCTTTTATCAACATGCTACTTTCTTAAGTTTAAACATCAAGATGGATCTGGATAGATGGATGTCTACAAGTACTCCAGGGCAACAATACATTTGCATTGGCAAGGGAAAGAGTTAAATAAAACCTGTTGTTGTTTCTCAGTAGGAAGTCTTGCACGTTTTAATGTAAAAATCCATGTTTTTTTTGAATGGGCGGTAACTGCAATATTTACAGGCAAAATGGATTAAACAGCCAGTGTTTTCAACCTGATTTACAGCAGCAGTTTAGCAGCAATTTGCAAGAGATGAAAAAAAGTTCCATGGCAACTGACATGCACACGGACGGCAGCCATCACCATGGCAACCCTAAAAGTACATTATATTCAAATTCATCCACAAGGACATTATGGGGCTCAAACTGAATTAGGAAAAAAAAAAAAAAAAAAGGAGAAAAAAAAAGGAGCAGAATTTAGAAAAACTCAACACAGACTCAGTGAAAACCAGTAACAATCTGCTTGTCTAGGATTTAGTTCAAGCTTTGTGTTTGCGGTCCAGCTGACAAGCAAGCCCTGGTCCCAGATTGCAGCTCTGAATGGTGTGTCTGGAGGGAGAGCGGACTTGAGGCCAAAGCCAAGGTCACCCGAGACGGCGCAATAAAATAAGGCTGTCACTCCATCTCACTGTGACTCCAGCCGCAGGGATAACAATGCTTTTAATTTTGGACTTCCCTCTATTCTGTTGTTACGTACAGGGGCCGTGGCAGCAGGCTGGCTGCTTGCCCTGAGAGCTTTTCCATAACGAGAGAGCAGGAGGGAAGAGAAGTGTGGGAGCCGATGACGACGGTGTGATCTACAGCGTTACACTCTCATAGTCAACTGAAAACTGGACCACCAATCACGACAGTTGTAACTGTGGCTTTTCTCCCACCGGTTCTCCACGCTCTCATGGTTTGGTTTATCTCTAGGCTGCAAAGTGGAAGGAGCCTTCTTTCTAATTCTGCGTGTGTGAGGAAGAAGGCGCAGAAGAAAAAGAGGTGAAGAGTTGAAGCTGTGAAGGCAAAATTCAGACTGATTAAATATATGGTAAATACACTGTGCGATTTTGAGCTGTGTCATACAAATTATGAGAAAATGTAGCTCTATTTTTTGGTCATGGCTCCAAAATGGCAAAAGTTCAAAGATGAATGTTGTCATGGTCTCACGGTCAAAGATAGCCGGAGACTAAATTCTGACAGTGAAATTTAGGATGACCGTTTCACAGTGCGACTGCTACGACCTACGTCCACAGGACCGCAGCATGAAATGACGCACTGATCAACGTGGCGCGTACGTTCATGTATGCTAAAAATACTTTCCACAAACTCTCTTTACAAAATTGCTATACTGATTTGGCCTCTTTTCCAGAGCCACGACTGGGTCCACATTCTCCTCTTCCGCCTACACTTTGTATTTTTTTCCATTCACATAAACACCACCATTGTAACGACACGATTCTTAGCTTAGCTTCATTGTTTACCACTATAAATATAGACAGATGATGTTTTATTCTTGCATACTGACTTGTGTCAATTCAGTCAGTGTTATCGTCATACAGTCTACTTACAGTACATCAAACTTGATATCATACATATGACTGAAATCTCACAGTCTGGAAGAGTTTTTAAGACTATCAATAGTTTTGTCAGCTGAAACCGCAACCCAACAAAGACTGTATTTTTTAAAGTCTGTTATTAAAAACGTCGTCTTTCATCTTAGAGCATTTATCACAAACATAAAGGAGGATCACAGTGGATGTCTGCACTGTGCCTTATAAAAAAGCTTGTTACATCAGTACTGAATTCACTGCATCAAAGCAGAAGACCCAGGGTTACTGTGACTTCATTGCTCATTTTATGTCGTACACAACCAACTTCCCCCGTCCTCACCCATCATCCACAGCGACCCAGGGGACCCACCCACACAGAGGGCGTCCATTTTCCCTTTGATGCTGTTTTACCCTTTGATGGAAAACAGTCCCTGATACTAGTGCTTTTCTCTCTGTCCACGTGTTTCCTGTGCTTGTGTTGTGTTGATGAAGCTTGGCGGAGATTGTGTCGGTGACTCAGGAATATGACTTTACCTCTGGGGTGTTTACGCCAACTCGGTGACCTTGCAACCCAACTAACTGCCTGGCACCGCTCACCAAAAGACTGCGGCTTATTGTTCAGCAAGCACAAGCTGCTTACGACTATGAACAATGTTGTTATGAAACCATTTTCCCGTCAGTGGGAGTGTGACTCAAGCATGAGAAGTTCTGCTGCTTACCTGTAGAGCTTTGATAACATCATTGTCCAGCAGGGATACGCACTACAATTGAACGACTATGAGTATTGATTCGATGCATCAGGCGTAAATCGAATGCAAGCAGCAAGAGCTAGAGGCAGCTCTTCAGATATCTTTCGGATTCTCCCATCCCTAAAGCTGGCCATATAGCTGAGTCACTGTGCTGTGCTGTATGTGTGAGTGTCGCCAGCTATGGCCCTGGATGGTAAACCTGGCAGGATGAGTTGCTGGTGCTGCGTCATGAAAGCTGGCCGAGGATGTGCAGGTTATCAATCAGCACCATTGCTCCCCTCCAGGCCCTCCCCTGAGCACAGCAACACACCGACCATTAAAAGAACATTAGGCTCCCAGCATGCCGTTAGCTCTGACCACATACGGCAGCGAAGCAGATACATCACCCTATTGATGCCAGCCACTAGAATAGCTTATATAATAGCAGGGAAGATGTGACACAGACACTAAACAGTGAAGTCTAGTTTTAGTTGAATCTTGTTTCTTTAAAATAACATGAAATGCTCAAAAGAAATTAAGCATTTTTGTGAAGCAGGAGAAATCCTGTTTATGCATAATTACATGCGCACCCGTTGACTATAGAGCCACTAAAGGGTCCTAAAAGGTGCTAGGATGAAATAAGCTTTCGTGTGTTTTCTGTCAAAAAGGCGTATCTGCATCATACTAAACACACAAATGGACAGCAGTGAAGTGGATTATGCTGCAGCACTGATACTTCTATTCTATTGGCAATTAGATTTTGTTTTTCACTGTGGATTTGGGTCACTGTTTGAATCTTTTGTAAATGCTGTGAATAATATCTGGCTACAGCAGCTGCCCTCCAATGGGCCAGCATAGCAGAGACCTATAGTCAGTTTTCGAAACCTCCTCTCCTTTCCTTTTGTAACTAGAAATAAAGTGGAGTAAAGGGAATTGAATTGCCATATACAGTACAAAAACAAACCGACCTGCACAAAGCTGTTTGTAAAATAGCAACACACAAATGGCCACCGAAACCCCGATCAGCATGGATGAAACTGGTGACGCCGTGCAGGTTTGTTGTAAGTCAACTTACAGACATAACAATTCTTAAGACGACATATTTCTTTAAATCATTGTGAAAAAATATTAAGCGGACTGCTTCGGTGCCTAAAGGACACGATTGAATGATTGGACATGATTTTGATTGAATGGAGGAAAAAAAAAGAAAAGATAAGGATGAATCAGACTTAAAAAAAAAAGGAAAAAAAATAATGGATATTCAGTTCAATATCAATGGCTAAAACTCTGCAATGCTCACACATCATCTACATATTGCTCAATAATCAAATTCAACAAGAAATGCCTCCAGCCTTGTGCTCTTATGTCTCCCTTGCTGGCAACATGCTTACACAGAAACATTTTATGTGCTCAGTGAGCAAGCTGTCAGTTCAAATACATGTTTCCACCCTCTTGGCTATACTCCCCGGGTAAACATATCGTATATGTCAGGGCTGAGGAGGCAGACGGTGTAGACTTGAAGATGATAAGCTTGTCAATAGTCGTTAATGTCGGAGAGTCATCGGGCAGAGCGTGGAAGTGGAAATCTGGTTCTCTGTGTGTGTGTGTGTTAGTCAGGAAATAGTTCTGAGTGGGATTTTTTTTTTTTTAAAGTCTTAGTTGGAATGCCAACATGCAAAATCTCAGTTCCAAGCCACATTAAATCAACAGTGAAGAAGGCCACCGCAGCTCTCACAGGATGAATGAATCTGTAACTGTTTCAGTGGAGAACTCCCACTCAGGAAGAGCAGAGCACCTGTGCTCAGGAGCAGCTGAGAGGGAGTACAACAGCATCGCCGGCCTCTTCATTACTCATCACATACACCACATACACACAAACACACACACACGCTCAGAGCCAGGCTCAGTGACTAAAGCAATTTATCAGAGGATTCGTGGCCAAAGCCCTATGTGTAGGTGTGTGAACACATGTGAGGCAGACAGAGAGATAAATGAAAGCCAACTGGAATTCAATGCGATTTGTAGCTAGTGCTGCCAGAGTCCAGTAGAAGTAGAAACTTTTACAGTATGAGCTTCCTGTGCACGTCAAAGATAAGAGAGAGGAGTCTTTTGGGAAATCCCCAAAAAAGTGAAATTTTGTTTCATGTCCACCCACGGTATAATAGAAGTGGACGTATCCACCTTGACTTCACCCATGACTTCGTAGACCTTTTTTGAAAGCCTCGAGTTTGGCGTCTTGGATGTCACCATTTAGTTTTTCTGGAGCCAGAATTGACCGTATTTGGATGAAGGGGTAAAGCTTGTGAAGGGTGTGGGGTTAAACTTGACACGGTAGCAATTAAATATTAGTTTATTTGACTATACCTGGTCTGCCTAATGCGGCCATATTTACCTTTTATTGCTCCAGGATTTTGCCACAAAAAAAGGATTGAGCACATTAACGTTTTTTAAGGAGCCATGTCTCAAGTTTTTCACAGCAGTCATATCACTGCATTTATGACTTTAGTCTGACCCACATCCAAGTCTCTAGTCAAGTTTTATGTTGTTTTAAGAAAATACGGTGGCAAACTGACAACTAAGTCATTAAGCCATTAGGCCTAATTTTGCTGCAGTTCAACGTTCATACGAAGTTCAAAGCCCTCATTTTTGTGACTTCTGCACAAAATCACAAAAATTAGGACCATCAGACTCAGGCAGCTCCAGTGTATTACACTAGGTAACTGTTAAACCCAGGTTGAGGACAGACTGTCTGGGAGATCCAATGGGGGATTGCACCAGCGGTGGGGGCTTTGGCTTCGGTGTGTAACACACACCTAAGGTCGGGTTGGAACAAAGAGTACGACAGGTAACAGAGCCCTGGGGGAGACCCTGTGATAGACTTGTTATATCACTGGAAAGACAACACCACAGACCCAACAGCAAGCACTTGGCGTGATTGAAGAAATGCCATCTGCAAATGGATTTGTCAAGAAAATATTTATGAGCTACGTCCACCTTTACTTCCCTGCCAAGACTGTTGTTTAGAAAAACATGATATTATGATATTCGCAGAATGAAGAGGCATCACTAGAATCAATGAGTTGTTAAAGTTCTTAAAGGTTCATCAGTCACACACAGGAATCACCTGGCACCTTGTCAGCCAGAAAAACCTGATGTAAAGACACCACAATACCCATCAAAGACAGGCGTTTTAAGATACTCAGTAGGTTATTGTGGTAAAAGTATAAAACCTTAAAAAGGTACAATATGTAACATTCGCACATGCTCGTGTGCTTTGTTTGTGTTTTAGTCTGTGTTGTGCTGGAAACTCCATTTCTAAGCTAATGGTAGCTAGTGTTGTGCAATATTTTAAGGTAAATTACGATCCGTTCGCACAATGAAAATAAAAAAGCAATGAATACATGAACGTTTTCACACACAAGCTATAAATTGCACCTTCAAGAGGTACAACAGGTAACTGGGAGCTGGTCATTTGTTGACATTAGCTAACGGTAGCTAGTGCTGTTTTTCTGACTGCTGCAGCTGTACAGGAGCTGAAGACAGACACTGAAGAACTCAGGAGTGAGCGCAAGGTTTTCCACGGAAAAAAAAAACACCCGAGTCCTCTACATAGAAATCAGTCTAAAGGCTGTTATCATGGATGTAGGCAACCGAGACAGGTGAGACAGGTGCTCTTTTTTAAAAAGGTATATTATTGTATGTTCACATATTGGAAATGAAAAATGGTTAATACATGTACATTTCTTCATGTATGGTACGTATTGCACTATGTTTGCAGAAGAAAAGGAGTGAGGCTGAAAAAGAAAATTGAGGCGATTCATCACTTAGTGCTGCAATGCACTGTTAGATGATGACCAACACTATATCCAGTTGGATGGGTTTCTGCTGTAAGACATCCCCTGTGAGTGATACGCACACATACACACACCTAGAAACTTCAAGACCAGTGATACCTGCAAAATTCTGTGCACAAGCTTATATCTCCTGAGTTATTGAGCCAGGCAGTAAAGAAGCAGACATTGGGATGCAGCTCACCCTCACCACTGTCTGAGTCGTAAATATCCCTCCCTCCCTCCCTCCCTCCCTCCATCTCCGCCTCACCCTCTCCCGCTTTCTGTCCTCGTGTGACCCCCAAGTGAGCGAGCGAGCGAGTGAGTGAGTGAGTGACAGACTGCTGCTGCGAGCGGCTCGCTGATGATGAAGAGTAAATTGAAAGTACAGCATGTCACGTCCCGCTATGCTTTTCACAACCGGTAACCCAATCAAAAAAATAACATCGCTGCAAAATAGGTAAAAGGGGCTTAGGATGACAGTTAAATTCGCTGCACTTCCTGAATGCACAATGACACTTGCCATCCAAAATTAGATGCATCTGTCTGAACACAACCCAGGCACACAGGAAATTGCGTGTTTTAATCCATTCTGGCTCTGTAAATGCCACGTTAGTGCAAAGCGACCGTTATTTCACCACTATTTTAAAGTCTAAAACAAATGTTTTGGTTATGTTTGATATAAAATGGTTGCTGGTTTAAAAGTACTAATGCTTTGCAGCAGTCTTTGTATGTATGAGGTCGCCTAGTTTTAGAGTGTTTTATTTTAAATTTTCTGCTTGTTTACCATTTTCCTGCGCAAATGAGGTGAAGAGGAAAAGACAGGAGATAGAACAGGTCACGAGGCAGGATGAATAATGTAAAAAAGGATGTTTTACAAGGTTTCTCATCAGCAGTCTTGAGAATAAGTGAATAATAAGACTGCATAAAGAGATTAAATGCTACCGAGTGGGAAAGTAAACCTTTCTTTGCTCCTTTTTCTCTTTCAGATGTCAGACACTCGAGGAAAAACATTTGATCAAAGCCTCATCTTCTGCTTCTGTCTTACAGACAGAAATCCAGACCGTTACATCTCAAGCTGAACTTGCCAGACGGATTGATATGTAAAGTCTGCTTCTCAAGCTCGGCCACATTGATTATCGGAGCGGCACTGCTCAATGTGGCCACAGTAACAGATAACAAGCACATAATCCTGCATGTAATGGATGTGAAAGATCTATATTTACACCAAGAAATAGACTGGGAGACCTTTGATTATTATGTATTTGACCCCATCAATCAAAGACGTTATCACTGCTAGAGATACGAGTCTCTGTAGACTCCCTTTTGTCTCATTTTTAAAGGCTTATTTTTTCTATTTTTGAGAGACTATATTTAGAATTCATCTAGCTAAGATTAAAACTGTGACTGCAGCTCTTGACTTTCCCTTTGTCACTATATTAAGTAGTTTTCAAGTGTCTGTACTTTTACTTGTCTACAACTTTTTACTTTTTCCTCCCTATATTTTAACATAAATATACGTACTTTCTACTCATTACATTTTCAAAACAGGCTTGTTACTTTAGTTTTGATGCATTTGACAGGTATTATCGATTATTTATTTATATCATCACATCCCGACATCCAGACTGAAGTCAACCTAAATGGATCGAACACATAGACACGCAACACATAGAAAAGACGATCCCTGGGTGGATCCATCGACGCACATCACACACGACAAGTGTAACAAGATGAAAACTATGTAAAAGATGAAACAAGACAAGAATGACAGAAAAGACGAGATGAAAACAGCGTAAGACGTAACAAAAGCGCTGTAAGAGGAGACAAAAACGTCATAAAAGATGCAACAAGACGAAAATGTAAAAGACGTAACAAAATCAAAACAATGTAACTGATAAAAGGAGACAAAAATGACGTAAAAGACAAAACAAGAAAAAAAAGAAGCAAAAGATGAATTGAGACAAAAACGGCGTAAAAATGTAACTAGACAAAAACAACCAAACGGACGCAGTGACAAGAAAACAATGTAAAAGACGAAACGAGTGAAATGAAAATGAGCTAAATGATGTAACAAGACGTAATGAAACACATCGCCATCCTCTCTGATTTCGTGACTTGGTGCGTATTTTGTTTCTTTTTATTTAATGTCAGCAACATTAAATCAATTTTTTTAAACATGAGTGTAATCTGAGTTCCCATTCAACAAAATGAAAATGACGCAAAAACGGCGCAAAAGATACAGATGAAACAAGACAAAAGTCACGTAAAAAGCCTAAAAGCACTACTTTTATACTTTTTAGAGCCTGTACTTTTTCACTTTTACTTGAATAAAGAAGTTGAAGTTGAAGTCTTTTACACTGTACTTCTACTTGAGTAAAGAAAGTGTGTACTTTTGCCACATCTGACTAAGATTTTCTTACCTCAGAAGAAAAGAGTTTAGAGGCTTAGAGGCAAAGACAACTAGTTTATTAAGTGTCTGTTAGATGAGAAATTTCATCGCTGTGTGTTCTCCAGGCAGGGATCCGTTGGCAGGCTGGGGATGATAGACTAACTTTACATAAGTGCATGTCTCTCGAACTCCCTGAAGCTGGTACAAGTCAGATGGAGAGGCTGTTACTGCTCTGTAAAGAGATCTCCAACAGCGCTTCTAACACAGGGCTTGATGTTGTAGAAAAGCCCAGAGCTGCAGCCCTTTCTTCTCCTTCATCTCACATCCCTCTTTGCTCCCAGCTTCTTTAATGTCATGCCACACTTTCATCCAAATAAGTATCTTGCCTTTTCCGTTCTCTTATCTTTACTTCAGGCTTGGTCTTCATGCTCCGGATTTCTCAAACCAAGAAGGGTGTGTTAAGTTGCCAGAGCTGGCATATGTAAATTCTCTCAAAGATTAGCAGAAAAAGTTTTCCAACTTAAAAAAAAACAACAAGATGAGATATTTATTATGAATCATCATGCCTGTAGCCCAGTGTTGGCTCACATAAGGTGATAAAACAAGCATGGGATGATGATGAGCTGTACTTTCAGATCTGTATCAGTGTTTTCAAATGTAAAAATGTCAGAAATATTAGGTAAGTTTAGGTAGTCACGTTTTCATTCCTGTTGGACCAGAGATGTGCGCAGTGACTGCATTACATTACATTAGAAGATCGATCGATCGCTGGTATTTTCTCCTGAATTAACATGTTTAATAAAACTATGCAAATTAGGACTTAAGATTGTGTTTCACTTTGTAAATGTCAGCTCATAAAAGAGAAAGGCAAGCTATTATCATTATTTTTAAAACAGAGGAATTACAGATCAGACAACAGAGAAATTATAATGACAAAAACTGTGAATTCTGAGTAGTCAGTGTTTGGCAGATTGACACTATTGACAATAAAATTGGATGACAATACAAGGCTCCCTGCATGTATAAAAGAGTCTTTATACAGTGACAAAAAAGTCAAGTTGTCTGAAAACCCCATGAAGGATAGCAACAGATGTGTAATGCTGTATAATCTGGGAAATATCAGAACTACTCTGCTTCAGAATGAAATAAATACGTATGATGCAGAAAATGTGGACATTTCTGGGCTAAATTCAATCAGTCAGAAATTCCCTTAATTTAGTAACTTAACACATATATGAGTGAGTGGTTTAACAAAAGTGAAGCTAAGAATATCGTGTTCACAAACTTTTGATTGGCACTGCATATTTGTCATTGCGTTCAGGGTTGAGTATCCGAGTCGCGGAGGTTAGCACTACATCAGATTTCCCATAAAACCGGTGACGTGGGTGTCCTCCATCTGACAGCCCGTCTGCTGCGGGTCTAACACCTGTCACACCTCACTGTCTGCCAGCGAAGGTGACGGCCGACCTGCTGGTGGCTAAACTGCCTTTCACGGCAACCTGACACGTTTTGAGTGTACTCACTGGCAGAAACAGAAGAACGCAGCTGGAGGAGCAGCACTTCAGCGCGGGCTGAGCGGCTAATTCCATCGTTTTCTCTTCTGACATTCAAATGGAGGCATTCAATCTGCACCGGGGAAAATTCATGTCAACACACCCCCAGGTTTTATTCTCATTACTTCTAATAATTTACAGTCAGTAAGCTCCTTGAAAAAAAAAAAAACAGCATAGAGAGTAAAACCTAAAGAGTAAATGCAAAACAGTAAAAAAAAAAAAGAAAAAAAAGACTTGTAATTATAGCTTAATTGTGGCACAAAGTCTGATTGAGAATATATCTGTAAGATATTGCTGCCACTTTAATTTACTTATGCTAATACGCTATATTTGTCAAGATTGTCAAGAAAATGGCCTCCATCCAATCACATCTCACTGTTCAATCAGTTCCCTGTGATTGGTGAGTCTCATGCTTATTTTTAGCCCCACATATTCGATAAAAGCAGACGCCTCTCCAGGGGTTGTAAAGTGAGACAAACAGACAAGCCAACACCACAGCTAAATAGCATGACACAGCAGCAGCTCTGCAACGCCAAGGGTGCTGTCAGCCACCATCCATCCTCCAACCTCCCAGCGGGCGTCACAGTTAACACAAGGCCTCCCTGAACGCACCTTAAACCCCTCTTACCAAGCAGGCAAATTCACAATCAACGTGTTGGGTCCAGGGAGAGAACGGTCACTATTAGTTTAATGTTGCGGTACTTGTGCTGCAGTGCACTAAGAAAGACCATTTGTCAAAGGGCTTCTCTGTAGCAGTTCCCTGTGTGAAGCTCCTTCTGACGGTAGAGGAGTTAGTGCGCTGCCGTCCAACAAGTTCTTCACATCTGCCCACTGGTTTCAGCACAAACAGAGGCTCACACTTTAACAAAGATTAACAAGGCTAACTGAACAAACTCACAACCCGAAAACCCTCTGATGAAAGGATGGACACTAAGAGCATTATCAAAAGAAGCGCACGAGCTGCATGTCTAAATGATTCATGTTGTCTAACAAAGTATCATGCATTAACATGAAAGCTATTTTATTTGCCTTAAGGCTGAGAGATTAAAAATGTAGTGGAGCAAGATGACAAAACCAAGGGTTGTACCCTCTGGGCATGGGCGCAGCCAGACTCTTATTTAGGCTTTACTTAATGCAAAATAAGATGCTCTGGGTTCCCACAAACATAAGAGAACAGTATAACAAAAACAATCTTAATCCCTTTAAACCAACATAACAGATGTAAGAGGGTGGTACAATGTGTGGATTTCAACATTCTCGGGGAATGAATGAGGCACAAACAAGCTCTTGGCTGTTGTGTCAGAGCTGCTGTGAAATTTCACTGTGTTTACCAACCCGGGGTCTGGGCACCTTATAACAAGACTGGAAACAATGAAAAAAAAACATGTAACCTGTGAGTGCTACACAAAGCTGACTTGTGTAACTGAGAACTTATTCATCAGACACTAAAAAGCTGCACAGAAAAGCTTTTAAGTTGACCTAGAGTTAAGACTATTTTGTCAAATGTGTTGATTCCAAAGTCAGAAATGAACATTTATGCTCAAACAGTAGATAATGTCACCTTTAAAATGTCTTAATAAAACAGTCTGAGCGAGTGGCGAAGCAGTGACTCAGTGCTTATCTGACCATTTGCTGCACGTTATTCCACTTCTCTGTTTCCCATGTTTGTTGTCTCTCTCCGCTTTCTTCTATCAAATAATGGCATAAAAATGGCCAACAAATTGGCTGAGAGAGAGTGGCATCATTTTCCTCACCGTATACAAACTCCTGACTGAAAGAGACACAAACAAACTCTTGACTGTCGTGTCAGAGCGAAAGGGTCACAAGACGATTAACAAGATTGGAAATATATATAGAAAAACATAGAGCTACATAAAGCTAATTTCACTAATTGCTGCTTTAAATAGAGAAACTATTCATCTTAACACCAACGAGGATAGACAGATGTGTCTAAAAAGCTACGCAAAAAGCTATTAAATTAAACTAGAGTTGAGATTATTTCATCAAACAAAATGATTTCAAGGTTTGTGGATAATTTCATGATTTAAAGCCTCTTAAATGTTCAATTAAAACCAGCGGGGTGTCTCAATGGCCAGTTGGTTGGCTGGCTACTCAGACAATGTGACAACTACTCTCTTTTCCACACGTTTCCACTTTCCACTGTCGAAAAAAAAAGCAGAAAAATGGCCAAAATTAATCATCTCGAAGCCAAAAAAAGCTGAGAAAGCGTCATCATTTTCTTCACTATGTACAAAGTCCTGTATCAAAAGGAGTTGCGCCTGTGTGCATTCTGGCCTTGTTTCTGAACACAATTCAAAAATATTTGGAGCCACTGAAATATAATATGCTGAGTGTCACGAATGCTTGTAGGAAAACTAGACAATGAAGTACCCGTGAAAGGAAATCCTCTCGCTCAAGAACAACGTTGTGATGGATTTCAACATGTAAGAGAACAAAAATGTGACAATCGGCAGAGGAATTCACTCTTTCCTGTCAACATTATGATCTGACAATCCAAATGAGAGAGTCGATGAACCACTCTGGAGCTATGTCCGGTGCAGGGCAGGAAACAAAGCTCTTTGGCGTGTACGGGAATGTCCATGAAGTAGACACAGCAACCCTGCGCTGTACACAAGAATCTGTATTGCTATAGAGGAAATACATTTTGTCTCCAGTGTGTCTTTTCACTTCCTGCCATACTTCATGGGCTGAAAACGTGCAACCTATAGAACCAGTCAAGAAAACACCTCAGTAATGCAAAAACAAACTCCAGGAAGTTCCTCACTCTACACACGCATACCTAATTTTACTTCTTGACGCAACCTCTTGTCTGTTGACAATGGCAGGAATTAAAGGCAGTGGGGAAGCATGTTTTTTGGAAGGGGGGGGTGCATTGTACCTCGTTTCCTCGAGCGGTGCAGCAGGGACCGCTGAGAGCCAGCTGGGACGAGTGATCGAACAAGGTAACATCCGTAGAGAATGGCCGAAAGTCCAGAGCTTTCCCGCCGGGAGGTGACCACGTGTCCGGAGCCGCAGAGTATCAGAAACGGAGGGAGAGACGTTGTATTGTTCTCCTCTCTCCTACTCCACCTCCTCTGCTCCATCCCCCCACTATTACTGAGACGGATTAACTCCAAGAGCTGCTAGTATGGAGAGTGGGCCTGTCTGGCTGCATGCAGACACACACATCAATTAGACCTTCCCCATGTGATTCAGGCTGACAAACGAAGGCAGATGCACTCTACAAAAACATGACAAGGACAATTGGCCTGAAACTGGAGAGTTTACTCAGGCGTGAGCAGTCAAGTTTCCCAATTCTCCATACCAAATAAAGGCTTAATAAGCCAATTACACCAAGACTAAACTGCACATGGTGCAAGCGCACACACTTAACAATGTGTTTGTGAGGGGAACAGCGTGGAGGTGATTCAGCGATGAAGCCCCGAGTCTCGTACCCAGGCGAGGGCGGCCTTCCCTCTCCGGCCATCACGGGAGGGAGCAGTGATTAAATAAGTTTGAAGCTGAAACTGTAAAACTCAATGGAAAGGGAGCTGATTTGATCCGACAGAGGTCTGGACAACATGGGGACCTGACGGGGCTGACATTTTTAAAGTGAGGTCATACTGAGGCTGGTCCAGTGGGAGTTCAGTTACAGAACGGGGGGTGTTGGAGGGGGAGCATTGTGACACATTACTGGGATTTGTATAATGGACAGGACAGCACTCTGTGGCGCAAATATTATTATTAAAGAAGCATCAAGTCACATACTGTTTAATTTGAACACAGTCTTGAATGTGTTTCTGGCCTGATCAGAACTCAAAGAACAAACAACCCAGATGCCAGGAAGGAAAAAGGTTACTACTGTACATTTCTGAAAAACACAACAGTCTGCTACAATCTGCTAGTTTTTTGCCTTTCCTCACATCCTGACTCCCATAAGTTTTTTATGCTCGGGCAATGAATGCACTTAAGATGGGGTTAGGAAAAGATTGTTGTTTGGTTGAAACTCCTAAATACAACAATCGGCAACATTTTATTCTGGGTTGAAACAAGGCATTAGGTCGAGCAGAGAAGCACCATTTAAAAGAAGAATCTCATGATCAATAACAATAAAAAAATCCCCCCAAAAAATGTATACACTTGAGTGAATACACTACAGTATTATACCCTCAAAAATACCTACATGTTTGCATTTCTTTCTGCTATCTTGAAATTCAGACACATCTACAACTAGACTGCACTCAAAAGAAGTGCTGACCCACACCTGGTACCTGCTTAGAATACGGTCCCTTTACAGGAGATGATTCAAGGTCAAACGATCAAGTTTAGGGTCAAAGTAAAAAAAAAACGACTGGAGGTTTAAAAGATCAAATTCAAGGTCAAAAGTGCAAACTGAAGGTCAGGGGATCAAGTTAAACGTCAGTCAAGTTTAAGGTCATACGGTGAAGTTTTGACCAGGGACGGTCATGGTCAACATTACTGCTGAGTTTGATCACCTCAGCTCTATTTGTTCTCGAGTTACGGTACGTAATACATAATCGCAAACAAACACAAAGACAAATGCTGGAAGGAAACTCAGAGAGCGCATACCTCAGCCAAGGCCCCACGGTGCTGTAAGTCAATCAAACGGCCTATTTAGCAATGTTAAAAAAAAGCGATAAAGACATTCCAGCTTCGGTCCCTTTTTCATGGATCTGTTCCAATGTGTAATGGGTTCCTCCTTGTCCCCTTGTAGGAGCAGTAGTTTTTATGTAATACTGCTGACAGACAGACGGTAAAGGTGGAGACTGTAGTAGCTTTAAAAACACTGTTCTACCTTTGCCTTTGTGGTTGCAGACTGAAACCTGCAACAACAGCCAGTAATATCTTGCGCTGTACAAAAATAATCTGTCTCGGTGAAACTGGGTCTTACATCGATAATTGCTGTCCTGCTCACAGCATCAGGCCGAGACGCTGTGAGCAAAAACAAGCCAATTATTCTGAATCACGTTTGTCTCCTTACGGATCTGAGGGAGATCTGAGTCCTGTTGTTGCACATTTACAAATCTGTCTTTCGCAACACTAGTACATATGAGCTGTAGTACACAAGCTATAACAGGATTCATGCGTTCGTGTTGAGTGACTACACAACAGTGGGTAATTGCATTGAGCTTTGTTGTTGCATTGAGAAAGTCTGATGCAAAGAGATCGGGCGTAAGCTTCGGTGAGGAACGTGACTTCAAAACATTGTCCCTGTAAGTGGGGTAAAGGCACAATCGCTTCAAAGTTTGCATGAAATGATGTAGGCGGTTTAAGTGTAGATTACTGAGAAACGTGCAACATTCATCAAATATCTCACACAGATGCCCATCAAAGAAATAATGAAGCAATCAGTGCAACCACTCAGCATGCTAATTACCAACACTAGCCTGGGACGCCCACTGGTAGCTTCACACACAACATATGTGTGTGTGTGTGTGTTTTCCAGGAGAAAAATGTCTCACAAACGCGTTTAATTACCCGACAATGGAGAGCTTTGGTTCGCCCGTGCCATCATTCATGGCTGAATTAATGAATAGGTAAACAGCAGAGGAACAAGCAAGACTCAGCACGCACACACACACAAAGTCAGCAGTGTTTAATATTATGGATGATGCGGTGCTTCAACGGGAGGCTGGAGATGGAGCTCAGAAGAAGAGCTGAGCTTGTAGATGATTCCTGGGGTTATAGCTGCACAAAGTCTATGATTAAGTGATAAAACCACAGATACACACCCCTTTTTCTGATCTATAACGGGTAAAGAATGGACAATATGAAGAAAATGATGTCTTCATTTCTTCATGCCCATGGGGGTTGTAAATCCTTAAGTCTCCACACATGGATTTATAACCACCACATGGGTATCACGTTTATAAATGATACCTGTTTGATGCTGTGATGGTGGTTTAGCATGTGCGTTTTTTAACCTGTTTCTTATTTACTCTATTTTCTTATCTTCTAATCCTCATTTTTACTACATGGACAAAGACTTTGCTGATCACGTGTGGTCAAAGTTCTAATAAAAATAAATCTAATAATAATTGGCCGTGAGAAATCAGTTTCGGTGCTGCTGATTTGTTTGATTTTAATAAAAATGTGGGTGAGTGATTTATTGATTTGTAGCCAAAGGAGTTTCTGCAAGATTTCTGAGGGGACCATTATTTTATTTTATTTTTTGGACATTTTATATAAAATTGCACTCTTTCTATAAAACAAACAAAAACAATTTATTTATAAAATGACGGAAAACGGTTGTATCCTCTCCAGCTTTTCCCAAAGATACAGAAACACCTCACATTTTATGACAGACTTTAACAAAAAATATGATTCACAATCTGAATTAAAGTTAACAGAACAGACAATAATATCATTAATCACAATTATTTGTATAAGAATTAATTGTCAACTCAAATTTTAATATCGCGTCACCCCTGGTGGTCATTAGTCCAAACAGTTATTTAATACTCTTGGAAGTTTGGAAACAGGAGTTGGATGGAATAAAATAAAACAGTCTTATCGATGGTAAGATATTCCGATCGCTTTTTCCGCTTTTTCCATGAACTTTCCTTAAAATCTTTGCTAAACATTTCATCACGTAAACCACTCTATATGTTTAGCTTTTGCGTGGGCACACGTGCTTCCTCTGGGCTTTGTTAGATCCATAAAGGATCTGGTGGGTTTAAACTGCCACTGAGCAGAACTGCAGTGAGACAAAACCGTCCATGGAAAACTGTGCCAGACAAAATGAATGTCAATGACATTCCAGTGGCCTGTTTACGGCTATCGTAGTTAAATGTCAAATGCTTGGCCCCACGGGGACACAGTGTTGGCTGGCAGAGAATGCGCAGGTGTCTCTGCCTCCATCACTGCGCTGCTGCTCTCTTCTGTGTGATGTTAAGCTTCGGGACAATACGTCGGGATGAGCAGCGGGATCTATTATTAGCAGAAGAGTGAAGAATGGAGCGAGGGCCCGGGGGAAGGCAAAGGAGCCGGCCAAACCTCAATTATATTATTTTAAGAGTTGACTTCTGTACCGCAGACAACTCGGATGTTGTATGTGTGCGTCTCAACTTAAAAGGAGCATTCCAGTGGTTTTACGAGTTGTAACTCACAACAAATCATCTGCAAACAAGAGCGAAACCTTTCAACAATTTTGCCTACCACCCCAAACATCTTATTCTTATTTTAAAACCATCACTATAAACATTTACTATGAACAGTGTTACTATTGCCCTTCCTGACCCCATCCATTCTGTGCACTCTTAAAGAAGATATTTACTGAAATGCATCTTACAACAAAACTAATAAATAAAAAATAACACAGGCCTATATTTGAACGAACGGCACAAATGAGCAAAGCTTCGAGATTTGGTAATAATGCAGGTGTTGAACTAAATAATGCACACTGGATGTTCACTGTGACGGATTACACAATTCAAACAAGATTCAAGGGGCCGCTGATTTATTTAATACAACAGGAAATGTATAAAACCCAGCGGATGCCTTTAACTGAACAGCCTGTATTTGAAAAATATTCATCAAGTCAGTGAGTCATCTTTGTTAAAACAACATAAATCCTGCAGTTTATCTTGATCAGCTGTAAACAGACACGTTTCTGACAGCTTATTCGAGTTACGTTTTCTGTCCTCAGTGGTTACTATACTGTGTGAATTCAAACAGTACCTTACAAGCGCCGCTGAGCAAATGAACCTGAACTGAAGTAATATGGACTGTAACTTGAGACTTATGAAACTAAATGAAATGCTTTTTGGGTCTGCAACCGTGTCTATGGAAACAATAAAGATATGCAATTATTTTAATAGCGCCACAAGCAGAAACTCATTACAGAGAACTGAAAGAGAGGAAGCAAAGAATCACTGCAGATACAAAAGCATGTTTGACATATCGTATACTACAGCGAGCTGCAGTGTTTTTACAGCACAAACAGCCTGCGCAGCGACTAGTGTGTCCAATTTATTTGCAGCTTCTGACAAACCCAAAACGTCAAGTCATCTCTTCTCCCCAAAGGACACTTTCCTCTTCAGGGAGGAGGAGGAGGAGGGGGAATCACTACAGCAGCTTCAGCAGCAGTTTCATTTGGCTCATGCTGCCTGTCGTTCACAGCGGTGCCACTCTCAGTACAAACGAGTTCATCTGGGTATGAACACGGATCATATTGTTTAATAGATCTGGGCCAGGACCATGTGGGAGTACAACTGTGAAGCAAGCAGCAAAAGATAGTGAAGGAAATATTTCGAGTTCCACTGTTTGATATAAAGTCAGATGTCTTTCCAGCTGCTGTCCACTCAGCTTTTGTTGTTGCCATGTTGCTCCCCTCGGCTGCCAAAGCCATACTTACTCCAACATCAGCCTTCGATAATGCCACCGTCTCCATGGTGATGCCGCTGCCACAATCCACCATCTACCACTACCAGCACCACAAACACACACCAGTCCAAATCCCAGTGAGTCATTTTGCTAACTGCTTCTCTGTGTTTGGAAATTAATTTGTGGCTCCCACACCTCTCTTCATCTGATTCAGTATTAATGCTGTCTCAGATTACTAGAGAGCTTTCCAGCCCCCTGGGGCCAGAAATCTCTTAGACTGGAGAGACAGACAGCAGAGGAGAATGGAAGTAAAACCATACAAACTGCTCAGTAATTAGGGACGACAAGTGCCGACATTTTTCGTATTTGAGCTGCTCTCTGAAAAGTGGATAATGAAATGATCACAATGAAATGTCAGCTACCATGAAAGAAACCATCAGAAACATATTGCACTCCACACTAGCTGTCACGTCACCTCCAGCACTTGAGTTCCTGTGAAATACACCTTTTCCTATGACAAGCATTCTGGCACAAAGCACGCTGTTGCAGTCTCATGAATCCCCCTCCTATTTCAGCTCCTATATGTCCTTTATACCTCATGTGACCTCAAAGAGAGGGGACTTGGCTCTTGCCTCGTCAAAACCCACACATGAAGCACACTGGCCCTGCTGCTCTTCATCTCATCAATCAAGACTCTCCAGTGGCCATGAAGTGAGCCGTATGCAGCATGGGCAGGGCACAGAGGAAGACAGAACAATGGTTTCATGAACTAAATGGCTCCAGAGTTTCTTTCCTTGCTGCCATCACTACTTGATCAAACAACTTTAAAGGCGCTATTTGTAATATTTCTACTTAAAAATAGGGCTTGCCAATATGGCCAAAAAAAAATGACATCTCAATTTTTTTAGTATCGGGGACTATTTTCATTTATTTTCATTTTAATTTATTATTCATATTTCATAAACACTTGTATTAAAACTATGTACTGCATATGTACAATAAACCACAATAACAAAAAGCTGCACTTGCAATGGTTGTCAATGTACATTATTTGTTAAAAATAAAAATAATTTTAACCCTTTAACATCTACCCTTTAACAGTATTTTACCAGAGTGTTGCATTATGGGTTGTTGTTGTTAGCATTAATGTTGCTAGGCCAGTAAGTGCATTGTATGTCTGTTTATAGTGTTTTAGTTCTGGGTCTGTCAGGACTAAAAGTGTTGAGTTAGTCCACTTGCAGGAGTTTGTGCGGCATGTTTTTCTGCTGCTGTATAGTCATGACAAAGGACTTAAAACTTGAAAGAGTTCAGACCTGAATGGAGCTGTTCTCTGAACTCTGCTGCAGTCATCTGACCGTGTGGTAAACCTAGTTTTACAGATGCTTTGCTGAAGTAGCTGCGCACGTTATTTATGAGAGTAAAAAGTCGGAAAGTCCTAGTTTCTGTATCAGCAAGTTACAAACGTAACAACCATGTTAAGTTGTTCTGTGTTGTGCTTTCTTGTTGCCATCGGGATCCTGCATCATCCTGTGTGGTTTATTTCATTATAATGACTGGTTCGCTGTAGATTATCCGTACTTATTTACCTTTATGTTGGATTATCGAAGCTGTAACACCGTGAGTAGTCCCACATATCTAAACCTCTACTTTAAAATATTCAAAAATTACCTAAAATGATCACTGGGTTGTTTAGAAGGAACAGTTTTGATGTTAAGCCAAAGATATCAAAGTACTGTATTCTACTGTCGAGATCTGTACTAAACTTTCAGCCAGCCTCAGCTCAGCTGTCCTGCAATACCACTTGTACCACTAGCATGAGTAGTGAACCACTGTAGCCTTGAGTTTGCCCTCACAGCTTCAGTCTGACATATTGTAAATAGGAGGAAGCCTTGCTGTACTCACCGGGCAAATTCTAACACAATGCTGAACTCGAAACGTTTCTTCTACACTGGTAAGCTGGTGATGTAGAGATAGCTTAGAAAAGTAGAAAATTACTGACAGTGCAGCTATTGACATCACAAACCATACAGGGAAAAAAAATGTGGAAAAGCTTCGATTTAGGGAGCATTTAGGCAGTCAGGGTAAAGAAGAGATGACCGAGCATTTGAGACAAGATAGGAGACGTGTCCCCCCCCATCACTACAACCACAACAATTAGGTGCTGACAGAGACACAGCAGCCAAATAGTGAGCTGAAGGAGGGGGGCTGTTAGTCTCCAGCATATGGTGCCACTTTAATCTGCAACTTCTATCAGATGAGTCTGGCTTGTCGACAAGGTTTGACTTGAACTGACTGCACGCGCAAAACTTCCAAGACTGGATGAATACAAAAGATGTCAACTGAATACAATATACTGTATATATTCAAGAGACAGGACTCGACAAGCATTCACAAAATAGAAATGAAAGGACCTTTATGCTTTTGGTGTTGTTTGAAGTTAAGCGGTGATATAACAAAAATCCAGATTGAAGAAGTTGCCAAGGAAACCAGCTAGTTGAGTTTCTCTCCCTTTTTTAACAGCACTTTCTGGGTGATGCAGTGGTGATTTAGTCAGAGTCACAACCTGCCATCCATTAGGGGCTCTGAGTAATCCTCATAGGTGAGTCCAGCCTCTCCGTAAGCATCGGGCTGACACCTGCTAGTATACCCCCCCTCAATCACATGACCCAAGAGGCTGACCCAGTCTGGGGGACTGCAGGGGTAAAGTGTGCCCTCCGGGACTTATAGGACTCATAATCCTATTAGAGCCAGTCATCTGCACTGCATTAAAAAAAATGTGCTGATTTATGGTAAAACAGAACCCCCTGTGTCCTGGAGGTTGCTTAAAGAGGAAACGTCACTTCTCAGCTCCCGCATTAGAAACGATATTTAATCCATGAACTATAAACCATATTTGATCCTTATCAGACGTTAACAACACAAACACTCCTTAGAGAGATATAACTGTTGTATAAAAGAGTATAGATATGTCCAGCTTTTTGACTTTCTTGTGCAGAAGGATACAGATAGGGGAGACCGAGTATGGTTGAACACTTGTCTTCAACACCTCGCAATTCTTACAATATTGCACATTTTTTTGAACTAGAGCTGTCAAACTTTTATACAAAGTTCCCACATTTCTCTACTACATATGTCACCAATTCAAACTTCTGCAAGAATATCACATAGCACAAGTTCAAAGGAACAAAGGAACATGGCGTTCCAGTTTATACGTAAATTACAACGAGGTTGTTGGTTATAGTATGGCATTAGTATAATGCATTAAACTGAATATAGCTGCTGCTCTGACGGAAGCATGTGGTCATTTGGCTAGGGCTGGAGGTGGTGTTGGCCCATTAAAGGTTCAATATGTGAGATTTGCACGTGTGCGTAGTTTGTGTTGGAGTCTGTGTTGTTGCTGGAACCGGTGGTTTGTTGACGTGAGCTAACTCCATTTCTACTGTCTTGGTTGCTGAACCTGCTTCCACAGTTCTTAAATGTCTCTTTTCTACAGCAGCAACAGTGTGCAACGCTAGTTACCGTTAGCTTAGAAATGCAATTAGCTAATCTCAATAAACGAAAAAAAGGCTCCAACACAAACTTCACTTAATCTTCCCTGCTTCAAACTATCATTATCATATCAGCCTTTTAAAATCCACTGTTGGTCGGCTTCTGTTAAATCTTAACTCCATTAAGATATAATAATGAATTGAAATGGTAATAATATATTTCTGCTGCCCCCAGGAGGTCAAAAAAACAAACAAAAAAAAACTTCCAAAATCTCCTTTTTCAGTTCAAACAGACTTTTGTGTGGATGTGAACTCACCCGGGATCTACTGCACTTCTCGGCAGCTGTATCAGCTCTATCAAATACTCTGAAAAATCTCTAAAGCAACATTCATAAATCGCCTTACATAACATAACGATTAGGAACCTATTGGCCCTTTTGCCCCTTTGGTCCCTCTTGGCACAGGGGGTGACCATCAGTGGGTGGAGGTGCAGATTGGAGTGGCATGGCTGCAACTGAGGAATGTGAGGAATTTCCCATGTAAACACTTTGTCCTCATGCTCGGACGGTCACCACACTCTTATCTCCCCGTGCCCCCCTTTAATCATCACAATGTTGAGTTATTCATTACCAACGCCCCTTCTTCTTCTTCTTCTTCTTCTTCTTCTTCCTCCTCGGTCTGCTTTTCCAGTGGCTTGGTGGAAGGTGGGGTTGCTGCTGCCAAGTCTTTTGTTTACCTGAGCAACCACATAGTATATCATTCACTATGATACCCCCTAATGGGAAAACAGAGTTTATTTTAATACTACTGTATACAGTATAATACCTTTTCAAACATCAACACCTTGAAAGAGAGATGTTTTTTTTTTTTCCAAAGCCAAGCAGTTCTGCACGACTAGCCCAGACTCCCTCTGGTCTTATGGGAATGCTCTTTAGCTGATAGGATCATAAGTGGCTGAGGGAGGAAAAATTTATTTTTCTTCTTGGTTGAATAGAGCAGCTTTCACTTGCTTTTCAGCGTGGCACCTCCCCCCGTGGTTCCTGTGTATGAGCCCCGCTCAGCTTAAATGAAAGTCATTCCGAAAGCAGCTGAGGGCCTTCGTTAATACCGCGTGGCATTTTCAAACACACAGGAAAAAGAAACAGCACAGGCTGGCTTTTTCCTTCCGTTGCTTAGGTGAAATCCTGTTTTGGCCACTCGCTGTTTTGTCAGGTTGGATGAAGGTGCAAAGTCCATCCTGAGCACTTACTGTGTAGCATGAGGGGCCTATGGGGGCCGCATTCCACCTGATGGTGTACCACTCTCTACCAGTCATGAGGGACATTTACTTACAAGTTAACCCCATTCACATTCATTCCCTAAAACTTTCCCATCGACTCGGACTTCAGCTGCACGAGTCAGAAATCAGATTTTCCCTTTTCCTGGAAACCTCCCCGATAAGTTTGTGTAAGAGAGGTCCGGCGCTCTGAGAAAGCTGATATTTTCCGGGTGTTTTTCAGCATTCATGTAGACTTTCCCTGACATTGGCGATAAGAGAGCAGCTGTGGAGATTGTTCTGCTGCTGCCCTCTGAAAATTCTTCCCAATGTTGACAGGAGATATCACAGCAAATAGGAAGGTGTTTAAATGACTGACACACACTTTGGCCTCAATATTGCAGAAAATGAAAACACTGGCAGGACTTGCCGGAGATAACCCACATCAAACACCCCACAAAATAGTTCTCGAACGGTGCTGCAATGATATGTGATTCAGTTATTTTTAGCTTCTCGTGGACATTTTATGAGCAAATCTAGGATCTCCCTTACACAAACTTGTCAGTGACATCGCCCATTGGTTTGTGGACTGCCGTTTTGAAGCCTTGAGTTTGGCATTTTGGCCACCACCATCTTGTTTTTTTGGAAATATAAGTGCCCATATTTGGATAAGCATTAGAGCAGTCTAAGAGAGTAGGTCGCTCTTCGACCGCCAAGCTAACGCTAACATACTGAAAACACAGACCACATGAATTAACAACGTCACGTTAAATGGCATCATGAAATTACAGCTACTTAATAAATATTAACACATACAGTCACGCCCTTAATAATGCATAACTTTGAGCTTTAATATAATGTAAACAGCCGTTGCATTAAGAAATTAGCTATGGAGACGAAATCTGTTTTTTTGTACCTGGCTGTAAACAAGTTTATTGCTGCAATAAAGTTGGGTATTTCAACATGGAGGTCTGTGGGGATTGAGTCGCTTTTGGAGCTAGCCTCATGTGGTCATTCAAGGAAGTGCAGTTTTTCACACTTCTGCCACTTGGTGCGTTTTTGATTTGTTTGTTTTTTTTAACTTTTTTAACACGACATATAATGCAAGAAAAAAAAATCCTTATTTCCATGATTCAAATCATATATATTTAGTTGTACTAGTTATTTATAATCAGCGTAGTTTACTGTCAGGTTCTGTCCGAAATCACTCCCTCATTCACGGTGTGATTTAATGAAAAGTAAACATATTTTTGACACTTACTCATCATCGTCATTTTGTGTCAGCTGTGGAATCACATGGCAGTAATTTTTAAATCTGTACACATTGCACAGTGGGATTGTTGCCAGAAAGTATGTGTCTGTGCTGTGGATGCTATGTTTCATGATACACTTTGGGATTTGAGTAGACTATATAGGAAAAAGAAATTCTCACTATACGTTTGAACGGCACTAAAAAATGGTGAACTCACTGATAATAAAGTTTATTGTTAAACTATAAAATAATATCCTTCCTCCATTATGTCTTTGCCACAAGCATCCCAAGGGTTTGATATCCACATTTGACGGATCATATTGGCCAATATGTCGATAATAGAAATGTTTTACTCCCAAATATCAGTATCAGCATCGATCCCAAAAAATCCAGAATCGACAAGGCTCTGGTTGAATCAGCTAATCTAAAGATGAATACAGCGTGTGACACGAGCATCTTTAAGTACAAAGTTACAATCCTTAAACTGAACCAGAATTTGCATGCCACCTCTCTGGATTTATACGTCTACGAGCATTGTGCGCAAAGCATAAGTGTCCTCATTAGTGTTAAGTGCTTTGCTCATATGTTCCCTAATACCCATTCATGGTATCACAGCATGTAAGCTTGCCCCGAGGAAGCTGTCAGCTACAGATGTCAGTACCCTCGATGACCCCGCTCCCTCCCCCCACCACTGCACACATGGCACTGGAGGATTGTCCCTCAGAAACAAAAGGAGTGTGTGGGGGGGGGGGTTCTGTGGAGAACAGGCAACCAAACATTCCTGACACAATGGAGAGAGTGACCAGCAGGTTCAATTAGTCCACACTTTACTGTGCTCCATACGATCCCACTGTTCTTCAAAACAAAGCTGGAGCTCCACGCTCAAATGGGTTATTTGGTGTTGTTTGGTTGTTCGTGGTGGTCTTCGCGTTTTAAGAGAGTTCCTCCTATTATCTGCTTTGTTCCTGCCATGTTGCCTAAGAAATAAACCACTTGAAGGGCATACAGGGCAGAGCTGCAAGATTTGTGGCTTTCCCTGGCAGTTCTCTGTCTTCAAAAAAAAATCAAACTGTATATTTTGGAAGCAAAATGGCCTTCCACAATAGTCAATAAAACAGGATTAAATCCAGCCAATGCAATTTATCTCTGCCATTAATCACAAGTGTCACCAAAGTCTATGGACTGTCAAGACTTTAAAAGGAAGGGCAGTTTATTTACACACAAAATGTGATATTCTCCATCTTCTTAGCAATAAAATGTCATGGATGGATAAGGAATCTTCCACAGAAGCAGCTGCACCTAAACTTCTAATGATAGCATAATCAAGATCCTGCCAGGCTTTATGATGCACCATACCAATAGATAACATTTAGAAATGCAGTGACATGTTAGTTGGATGCAGCGCAGACATCGATTTGATGCGTGAACCGCTCTATCTGTCTCATACTGTCACTGCGTGGAAACCTCTCAACAAATCAGATGCTCAACATAATCAATACGCAGGTTATTCTAAGAGCGGCCAGGTGCTATAGAAACACGGCAGAGGCACAGAGGAGAGGAGGAGCTGGCCAGTCTGAAGTATATACATAAACTAAAAGGACTTACCTATTGCACAAGGTGCGCCGTAACGTCGGGTACTTTGCGTATCCGAGAGAAATGCAACCCTAAAGCCGCTGTGTCACACTTCACACCATCCAGGCGCACATGTTGCCAGTCCACACGGACAAATGTCAGTATCATAAGCTGCGAGTGCGAGCCAGCGAAGCCCTGGCAGCGGACTGCAGGAGCGGACCGTGTCGCTGTGGGTACCCCGGCCCCTGGAAAGCGACACAGTGGATGAGATGCGCACGGCGCCACCCTTCGCTGGACCTCTGGGACTGTGCGCCCACCTTTCCTCTCAGCCTCGACGCCGTAAATAGCGGGACATGAAGCAACTCTCCGCCTCAAAGGCAGCGTGATCTGCCACACGGTTGATGAAACTGTGATCCGCGATCGCTCGTTAATGCGTGGTGCGCAATTAAAGAGGCGCGCAGGACGCCGGTGCCACCCACTAAAGGAGGTTTTCGTGGCGAGTATACGGACAGGGAATTTTAATGAGGACTGCTGCAGAGTTTCCTCCCTGAACGAGAGAGCCGTGCTCTCCCTGTGATCAAATTCACTGTCCCGAGTGGAAAATGTTGAAGTTACCCTACCTTTCAGGAGTGGACTGGCGACACGAGGCGCCACTTGAAACTCAATGCTTGGCCACCTGCCAGCTGAGCGACACCTTGAGACACCTGTTGATTAAAAAAACACTTGAGCACCGTGACTCACGCCAGCAGAGAGCACACTGCACCGTGGAAAACCTGCCACTGGAGCACTACTTCAGCTTCATGCAGATTGTCTAACGTTTGTCTCCCATTTTTCACTGCGCGGTTTTTACAAAGTAGCAGAAAAAGTTCGATGTGCTGGGTTAAATCCAATTGATGACTAGGTCTTATTCTCCGATCTACTCTGTTTCACTCTTTGGTTTATGATCTGACAGTCATTTTTAGAAATAGTCATGTTAATCTATACATTTATGGAGAATTAAAAAGATAATAAACAATGTCCTAAGTATCCCATAGTAGACATACATTTTTATACTTTATGATGTTTAGTACTGAATACATACAGGCCTTTTAAAACGGTTCCCTCAGACACATTATTTTACATGAGACAGAGGTTGAGAACCATTGGACCTTGGTGCTAATGAGTGAAACGAATCAACAGTCATGTCTATCCAATAAGTGGCGTTCAGCTATTCTTTATTTTAGCAGAGGTCCTTATGCTACTGAGCCTGACTTATGTTTCCCCGCTTCTCTCGGCCAGGACAGCCTTTTCTCCTCTAATCCCGCACCTCAACCCTGAATCTGCAGGGGTGTCAGCTGTTCCGACTAATTAAACCACTTATCGGTCCATATGGGAGAGAACAGCTCCAACCTGAGCTGGCACCATGGTACGAAACTGCACATCACTGTACCAGAGACCTCAGTCAACATGGAGTAGAGAATCTGGTGTTTACAGTGCGGGGTAATCGACAGCGGATAGAAGTGGTTCGTAATCACTGGGCAGGAAAGAGCACACCCAGTTAAATCAGGTTTAAGTGGATTTGATCTTTTCCGGACTTTGAGTTATTGCTGCTTATTCCAGAAGACGCCGGAGAAAAAACATCTTTCATTCACTTTCAAAGACGAGCCAGAGAAAGGTTGGCTTTGGTTTGAATAGAAAATCTAATGCAGTTATTAATTATGGGCAGTAAAAATAAGAGCTGGTACAGTGAACAGTCAGTGATTATGTGCTGCCCTCTACAGGCCAGACAACGTCACTGCGCCCAATTACAAAAGGTGACTCAACATTTTCTGCAGCCGATCACTCATCAATCACAGCTCGGGGTTTTCACGGTGCAGGTAAACTGCCAGCTGCAACACTACGGGATAAAAACACATGAGATAAAAGAACAAGTAATGCATTTATTTTATTTTCAAGCAGGAAATTTAAAAAAAATTCTTATATACATTTTCATTTTCACAGGTAGTTAAGCATTGACGGGACTCATTTTTAGTGCTTTGTTTTCAGTTGAGGCGGCTTTTTTTCAGCCTGGTGTTGTCTGCAGCTAATTTTCGTTTACGAGACGGAGTGCCTGGAGTGTCTTCAGAGGGAACTTCAGTCAGGTGGTACAGCTCAATAGGAGGGGCCGGATCCTTTAAGAAAGAGAATGATAATTTAACAACAAATCATAATCGAACTGATCTGCCTCCTCTCCTTTAAAATGAGCAGTTAGTATATATTTAAACTGCTTTACAATAGTTTGAATACATTTTTCAGCACTTTTATATTTTAAGTGACACTACGATACCACATAATAGAATTTACAAGGTAGATTTCAATGGCAATAAAATGAGACCTTTCTGGCGTTAATCCCTATGACGAGCTTTGCTAACCTGCATGAGGTAGTCTGCGATGTACTCTGGCTTCAGACATGTGACTCCTCGGGAGGTAGCCTCGGACACGTCGACTCTGAAGTCTCCAGGCTTCAGCCGACTGAAGTCTGCAAACAGGTGAGTGGCCTCTTTGTACAGTGATGGAGAAGGACCGGCCAGGACCTGGGGAATAATTACAGGTGAGTGGAATGTACTGCAGAGGCGGTAAACTGGTTGTAAAGATGAATTAAGCCAAAATCCTCAATTAGACCAAGACCAAGACCAGGCCAGATACACAGTAGGGGCATTATGGCAGATTTTTCAAATAGTTGCACAAGAATATGATTGATAAGAATATGAGCTAACCACTTTATTTAAGGCGTTTAAACTTCTGCAGAAAGAGGGCACATGTATATTTTTCTACCCAGTGTGGGACAGATTTTGTTTGACTGTTTGAGCAACTCACAGAGACAGCACTAAAAACACAAACACTAGGGTTAGACTGGGTAAAATGTTATGTAGGTCTAATTGATCTGCAACTGTTACTGTGAAGTGTGCTTATATATAATATGTGTAGCTATATTCACAAAGCGTTGGATTTCAGAATTTAGATACAGCTGCGTTTTCTTTTGGATGCTGTTGTTACAGATGAACTCTGTGTCTTTTAGATTGACAAATTTTATTACAGAATTAATTAGTTGTTATTGGTTGAATTTGCAGCACAACGTTTCACATTAACTCACAGTGATAATGTTAATGATGATAGACAGCGTTATCTGTGCAGTGGTCCACTTGACCAGTCTTGAAATAAAATCCAGACTCCTCTTTGGATAATAAGAAGACTGAATAAATATGGTCGAGCCCGAGTCAAAAGGTTGTCTTGAGATGGTCAGGGCTAAGACCAAACTGAAGTTCTACACCATTAATGACGAGTAAAGGACGATATGTCACAACAAATGAACAAGCAGGAACCTTTGCTCCTCCAGACTGCAGTAACCTCCGGAAGCCTGAATCTCTGCTCTGGTCGATGTTCAGCATGACGGTCCATCCACTGAAGGCTCCCTGAAAAATACAGAGATTTAGGCAAAAAAAAAAAGAAAAAAAAAGGCTTGAAACTTAGCACACGTTACACTACAAATACCAGTGACTGATACAGATCCCTTTAACAGTTTTATCAGCCGTGTGTGTCTTTCTGTGTGTACCCCGTGTTCAGTGTGTCCCTGCAGGGCTTTTCTCCAGCGCATGGCAGATAAAGCCAGTCTTTTCTGCTGGGACGTGATAGAGGGCAAAGCATCCAAGATGGAGCTGCTGCCCCATTCGTAGTCATCCTCCTGGAAAACAACACACACACTTTTTTTTATAATTACATCTATTGACTACACTCAGCAACAAAAGCCTTCAATTCTGAAAGTCTCTGACTTTTCAGAAGCTCTGGATTTATTGGTTTTCTGTACGAAGCAGCCTTTAGATCCTGACCTGGATGAAGCGACTGACAGACCGGCAGGCCTCCAGGTACGAGCGGTGCAGGATCCATTTCCCGGCTGCCATCGCTGCCAGATATTTCTCGTTGCGCAGAGGAGTCCCTACGATGATGTGGGAGCAGCTGGGGTCAAAAGACTGCTTGTCTAGAACGACACCACCTAGAACACCCATCAGAAATAGAAACAGAAAGGATTTAGGATATAATATAAAACATAGGACATACAACATCAAGTGGAAAGACAGCTATACACATGATGGATGATTACATGTGAGGTTACATGTGAGTAAGAAGACATTCAGGCTGTCCTGCTGACTCACTCTTCTTCTCAGAGTGAGAAACATTACTTTAAACTTTTGTAAACACAATTTTCTAGGCAGAATTCCCTCTAATACTGTTTTATATAATAGTTCAAACTCTGGGTGCAGTACAAAACTTGGTTCACCTAGAAGGCTGATCTCATTTGTAGCAGTAGAAAGACTGTTCAGCAGGAAATATTCCCAGACCCTGGAGGCAAATCCTCCATGTTAGTCATGAGGGATTAGCTCGTCTGACTTCAACGATGCGATATACTGCAGAATGATGAAACGCTGTTACAGAGCTAATTAGGAGGGAGACTCACCGAGCTCCTCTATGAGGTGACTGTAATCAATGCGTTCTTGAGGGCTGAGGGAGGACAGCTGAAATCTTGGGGGCTGCTTTTCTTTCTCGCTCTTTTCCTTAGAGAAAGAAACAACCTTTTAACACAGGGAGCTGCAATAAAACAATCATATAAAAAAAAACACATAAATTAAGACACCACTTTCTTGACTTGAACTCTACTGAAAACCTCTGGAGTGTGATCAAGAGGAAGATGGAGGATCATAAGACACCAAACAAAGCCGAGCTGCTTGTGTTTTTGCTCCAGGAGATGCATAAAGAACCCACAGCGTGTGAAAGACTGGTGGGAAACATGAAAGCTGGGTTTGAAAGTCAGGGTTATTCCACCAAACACTGATTCTTAAATTTCAAACGTTAGTATGTGATGTTTAAAAACGAATATGAACTTTTATTCTTTGCATTTTTAGAGGTCTGAAAACACTGCATATTTTGTTGGTTGTTTTTTTTTAAACTGGCTGTTATTTTCTGCAAATAAATGCTCTAAATGACAATTTCATTTGGAAATTGGGAGAAATGTTATCAGTAGTTACTAGAATAAACAAAAATGTGCAGATGTACATTGGATAACTACATTTGCATGTGTTTGCAGACGTTTGCACGAGTCAAATCCAAGACAATGTTAAATACAAAAGATAGAAGATGGTAAATTACATCATCATTTTCAAGATCGACTTCTTGTTGTTTGAAAACATTAATTTTCACCTGTGGCTCTGGTGCAACTGGGGGGTTGGCGAGAGGAAAAGCGATGCTGGGGGCTTGAGGAGTGAGGATATTTTCTTCCGACTCCTCCGATCGAGCTGTTGTGACCTTCTGGCCCATCTGCTGATCGATAACGTCACATGCAGCTAGGAATTCAAGTGGACAGAAGTTAAAATCATTACGTATGTCTGCATTAACATCAGTGGTCAGGTTCTGCCATGTTAAGGTGACACTACACTCCTCACTCACCCATCTCCACCAGCTCAGAGTCAGTCATGGAGTCCCTGAACTTTGAACTTTTGTCCCCTGGGCCGTTTTCTGCAGTGGGTGGAGGTGCGGGCGCCAAGGGCTCGGAGTACTGTGAGGGACTCCCAGGCCACTGTAAATTATCAGCCAGCTTGGCCCTCTCCTCCCTGGCTGTTGGGTCGTCCCAGACTATCTGCTCACTCTGTGATGGCTCTGTGTTTAAGTCCATAGCTGCTTCTCGGGAAACCCTGGAATTAGGCCACAATGGCAGAGAAGTTGACGGAAAGAAACATTTTCTTCGGTCACACTTTGCACCATTTGACTTCGCTCTCATTTAAAATAAATAACAATTACCAACTGTATGGGTTAAACATAAAGTAACATTTTCACGACATGGTCTCCATACCTCAGAGCTTCTAAAGTGCGTCTGCTTCCACTGCGTCCAACCCAAGCCCCATCAGGTGTTTGTGGACCTGAGTCAGCTCCTCCTGATCCCATCCTGCTGATTCTGACCGAAGTGCGCCTGCCTGTTGTTAGCTTGGTGGCTGACATAATCGCCTGCAGCTGTCTTTGTAAGTTTTCTCTCATTTCTAGAGTCTCTGAAATATCTGGAAAAAGACATTATGCACCAAATTAATAACTGTGTTTAATAATGTGCACAGGCATTGTTGAGTTCAATGATGGAGCTGAAAAAAGACAAGCACCGCTTCTGTTTGTAGTGTCCAAGTCCTCTTGTTCAACACTTCCATCACTTACACGACGGAGAGTTGTAGCCTCTTCTATGGCACTGTGTTCGAGCTAAGAGACAATTAAACACACAATCAAATGCGATACCTGGACATAAAAGAGGTGCTTTGTCAGTCTATCAGTGGTAAATGGTAATGGACTTGATAATTCAGTTTTATCACTGAATCAACAATATACATGACGAGAAACTTAAATTCAGAGGTACCTTGCTGTCCTTCAGTTGGGTCCGTGTTAAAGGTGGAGACCTCTGCGAGCTGTTGGGAACCTGGCTGAGGTTTAGGCTCATCTTGGGGTTGTAGGTGAAAGGATACAGAGATTCGGGGACACGTCTTTGCTCCTCAGCACACTGCACAAAACAGCACAGGGAGCCTGTGAGCATACACAGTACACAATCTGCGCACAGACATTTATTACAGCTGTCACAAAAATAAATTAATTAAAACGATTATGTGAGGGAACTAAAACGGAAAGTCCCATCTGTCTTTAAAATTAGCATATCAAAGCTGTTTTCGATGAGCTATTCTGATTTTTTTTGACTGGATGATTATTTCCCTGATGTGAAGTGTGGTAAGTGAAACAGGAATTAAACCAGGGGCATAAAGCTGCACTTGATATGCCACAGAGGCGGCATATTAAATAAAGTATATCTTCATATCATTTATGCGTCTTCTTGAAGACATAATTTCTTCATGTCATTATATATGCAACAACAAAATGTTATGCCCAACTCATCACCCATCAGAGCCCCCACACAATTGTTACTGTTAGCTTAGTGTCACTGACTCTGTCCATTGACAACATATATAGAAAAC
>JAPQRN010000014.1:9842797-9863676 GCA_037367275.1 Coranthus polyacanthus | reverse complement strand
GAATTCGGGCAGACTTTGTACAGAGGAACTCGTAGGCTTTGTTGACTTTCTCAAACATGTCCTACAAAATCAACAGAAGACTCATTAATAGTAAGCAGTACTGAGGAACACAATACTGTCAGTAACAATCATGATATGTACCCTGCCCTCTGGGTTCTTGTCAGGATGGTACTTCTGTGCCAGTCTGAAGTACGCTTTTCTGATTTTACTCTCCTCATGCCTTAAGACAAAAACAAGTAAACAAATATTCATCGACAACAATCCAAGCAGACATTTTATATGCGATTGATCAAGATGAGTCTATTATTCCCCAACATCTCAAACATATTATCAAAGTCTATCGATTTAGAACCCACATCCAACTCAGTTGTATATACTGTGCCATATACTGATTCTTTATTGCAGATAAGGAGTTGGTAACAAAGTCCACTCACTGTCCCTGTCCTTTGGGGAGGTTGAGGACTTCGTAGGCATCATCTACAGACATAGAGGGAGGCTTCTTCTCCACTTCTCTCTTCCAAGCTTCAAGAGTATCTTTTAGCAGCTTAACCTGTGTGGAGGATCAAAATGTTAAATGTTACAAAAAAAACCCAGCAGGACAGTGATGATTAGTAAAAGCTTGGAATAATAACGGAAAAGGGAGACGTACAGCATCCCGAATAGGCCAGTTGGGGAAGCGGGTGGTGTCACACAGATGTCTGAGGTAGTAGATGTTGCAGAAGAGCTCGTTGTCCAGCTGAGGGAAGCTGATCACAGGAATAGGGCAGTACTGGTAAAGGGCCCTCGTGTTGCTCTGCAGCCTGGGGCTGAAGTCTGCAACATGGGCAGCTATCTTCTCTATCATCATCCGCCTGAAACAGACAATTTATATTTATATACAAATGATTCCAGGAAATCAGATGCTGGCTTTTACCACAGCATTTTAAAATATTTCTAAGTACACTTTTAAAGCTAGACTAAAGACTAATTAGATGTGGTAGAGACTCATTTCTACCTCATCTCGCTGCTCCAAATGGCCTCGGGTGTATCGAACTCTCCAAGGAATATCTCAGAGAAGCGCTCAGCCTCGTAGTTCTCCAGGTAGCAGACCATGGCCTCAGGCAGCACCGGTCCCAGAACACTTCGCTGCACTATATCCTGACCCTTAGACTAGGGAGAAGAACCAACAAACTGTCAGTTTCAGAAAAGGGATCAAAGAAAATCTGTTGTAATTGATAGGGTGAAAATCTGTCTCTACCTCCTCTGATTTGAAGGCTTGCTTCAGGTGAGTGTACTTCAGGAATCTAAAGAAAACGACCAAAATACCTCAGAGGTCAATTTCAATACAGCACACACACTACTCTGAATGCTTACTATGTTGTAGTGGTATTTAATTGTCACCAAGAGTTCATGACAAGCAAAAAGACCTTCCATTCTTTAAAAATTTCTTTGGATAACGTGGAGAATGTTCGTATAAAATGTGTGATTGGTTCATGGTATTTTCACCTTGCAACAGGCAGCACATTGGAGCCTGTGTACATCATGATGAAGAAGAAGACTCCAGTCAAATAGAGGCGCTGCAGATTGGGGTTGTCCTGCATCACCAGGTACATAACATTGGCCACTTTTTCCACCAGGATGGGGTCAAAGGTCAACAAGAGCTACAGAGGACAAAGTAAAGACAGGTGAGACCACTGACACATCATAGCATTTTTACTTCAATTTATTAAAGCAGCTATGATACATTTAGACTCAAAAACGTGCAATTACCTGAACAATGTGAGGGAGGCAAGCATTGTCACTAATCATCCTCTTGATCTTAGGTAAAGGACGGATAATGGCATTATCCTGGTCCCTGGGTAATAAATAAAATGCATAAAGAAGCATGTTAAAGCAATGACCTAATGGTTTCAACCAGAAATACAGCACATTTTTCATTACTTTATGAAAGAGGAATAATATTACATAAAAGAATGTCGCCTCTTTAATGCGAACACACATTTAAAGCCACAGTTAAATCTTTTGTGGTGCCCACCTGCTGGGGTAGTAGGAGCACATGGTGATGAGCATGTTGAGGATAAGTGTAGCCAGATCGGACTCGTTCATCACCGCCTGTCCAGTGGCCAGGAGGCACCACTTCAGCTGGGGGATGGCCTGTAGGGGGCGCCATCCATCCATCCCCTGAGCCCAGCAGCGTGTTTTTGCTGTCAAGACACCTGTGCTCCAAAACTCCTGCATCTGGAGGAGGAACATTAAAGGAGGTCATTTAAAAAAAATGGAAGTAATAATGGAAATATGCAATGGTAAACTGCAGCGATGAGACCAACATTTTAAGAATTTAAAAAGGCATACCTCTTCAAAACTGAAAGGTCCTCTTCTTTCCTTGTCTGCATTACCAAAGTACCACTCTTTCTCACTCTCCCTTTTCATATCTGGTGCTGCTTCCAGGACATTGCTCTGTGAAAAATAAACAAGACAATTATCTGACACTGAAGACAGACTATTTACATAATATTTGTAAGTATTTGACAAGTGGGTCAAAGTTTATACTGCAAAATATAAAGTCACTCAGTATCATTCAAACATCACAGGATTACGTTTACCTGTAGTGGTACAGTAGCTCTGCTGGTGTGCAGATGGGCTAATGTGAGCAGGTCCACCAAGATGCGCACTCCATTTGAGTCCATCACTTCTTTCACATTTTTCTGCAGAACAAAAATTATTTTTCAAGAAGAAGAAAAAACAAACTGTGGTTTCATTAATATGCAACGCCGAAGCCGCTAGAGTTTTATGAGCCTACCTTGTTGAGAATTAGTTTGTTGAGGAAGAGGATGAGTCGGTCTCTTTCCAGTTTGTCTGTGCACTGTAACCACAGGAGTGCATTTACAGTAAATATTTCAGAACTGATGTACAAAGCTGCACTCATGCAAACTGTTGCATCGACTGTGTTGGTTGTACCCACCCGATCCAGCATGCCCACAATATATTTTGTGTCTGTGAAGGGGCCAATCTCCTCGTAGCACTTTCCGTAGACTATAGCGAGAGCCTGCAGGCACAGGCACTTCATCGTGACTTTGGGTGTAAGCAGAAAGCGATGGTAGAGCTCATTGAAGAACTCATAACTAAGAGAGGGAAAAGGAGAAGCATAAATCATCATTTGAGTTTTGATATAGAATAATAAAGTTAATACAATTATTTGAAGTTGCTTTATTGCAGTCTTACGATCTCTTGATGGCACTCGATTCTTCATTTTCATCCTCCTCCAGCAGCAGACGTAGGTAATAATCCCCAATCTTGATTTCATCTGAAAGGCACTCATATTTCACCTGCAAATAAAAACATATTTTATTTGATTGTAACACGCACAAACAAATTTAACTTTACATTAACCGAGACTTATTCTTGTCACAAGAACCAAATGGAAATGTGTGCGTATTTCAGCTGAGCACACACCTCAAACTCCTGGTGGTTCCATGAGATGACGGTGGCGTTGCCAAGTTCACGATCCACACCAAAAGCACGCATCTCTCCCTCCAGCGCGTCCCGCAGTTCCTCCCTGGTCTTCAGGTTCCAGATGAGGTTGGACCGTGCATGGTCGAGCTGGAATCTTGAGGGACACGATAAAGCAGGTCGAGTTGGAAGGTGAAAGACAGAGCATGAAACCTGTTGCTAAGCCAGAAAAGTGTAATGGAAAAATACTGAAAATGTGGCAGCTGACAAACAGCGTAGAGGTTTCATGTTAGTCAAGATGCTACCCTGTGACTGTTTAGAAAGACATATAAACAACTTCCCACAAAAACAGAGCTGACTCTCTACTTGGACTAAAATAAATTCTGGATGAGGTTAACAAATACTCGACGAACAAAGCTACAATGTGGTTTGATCTGTCTATGGCAGACCATGTGGTACCTGTAGTAGAAAAGCTCCCAGTTTGATTCAATCTTTATTCGCTGCCTTCTCTTTCTGAGGATCACTGGTTTTTGGTTAGGGTTCTGAAATTCAAAGATAGAGAACATATTGAGAGAACAGCTTATGGTCAAAGTATCATTAACAGTGCTCAATATTTGTCCTTTTTCAGCATATGAGCAGAAAGAGAGATGAGAGGCTGAAATGGCAACAACATGACTGACAGTTTATACACACCAGATATGAAAACAAAAATGGTTTTGAGAACAGGGTATGAAAGATGAAAATTAGAAGAGGGACAAACACCAAAAATAATGCCATCATTGAACCAACATACAGGTTATGAAACACATAAACCAAAATGGGATCCAAAATTGGGTGCATTCTGTGATTGTTCCTGGACGAGACAAGTCTTTGCAATGTGTGTAGTAGTGTGTACTTACTACATACACTACTATTACAATCCTCATAACTGTGTTGATTCCTGTTACAATTAGGATTTACTTCTCACCCATAAAACCTTCAAACGCTACAGTAAACATATTTCTATTCTAAAACCATTTTAAGTAGAATCAAAAAACCTGAGGCCAGCGCAGGGCCTTTTGTTAATGGTAATTATACTCATGTCTCGGACTTTAATTGGTCATTAATTATTAAAGACGAAATGCAGCAGAAAGCATGTTTAAATAATGGTATAATACAGCTAGTACAGACTGTGTTACTGCAGACATTTCCTCTATTATCAAGAAGAGACATGATCAAACTAACTTTTTTGTGCATTTTGATCTCAGTTCACTCACCCCTTAAAGACTATAATAGGACACTGCCTGGCTGATTTAGAAAACACACCCAATTTACCACACAAAGATGAAAAAAACAAACAAAAAGAAATAAAAAAAAAACAAAAAAAAACGCCTGATTGACAGAAAGAATATGTAAAGAGGATCCCATTGGCCACTCCTACTTACCAGGTTATTTCTGTCCTGCTGCATTGTTTGACAGCAGAGAAACCACACAAGACAAGGGGAGGGTGGGGCAGAGACAACACAGAGAGATTATTGTTCCTTGGATCAAACAGATGAATCGTAACAAAAGGGTCACAGGTCAGGGCATCTGTATTATATGATAGATTATTGTGTGTTTTTTAATGAATTGTGAACAAATTGTGAATAAATACGGTGACAAAAAATAACATAATGGATGTGATTAGGGAATGTTGAGCAAGAGCAAGTCAATCATATGAAGTTGATTCTCTTAAGTCAGTTCCAGACAGTGTAGCCAGAGAACAAGAAGCAGAAAAGGAGGCCTGGTGACGTTCAAGTGAAGTAAGGTTTGAGGTTTGTTTGAAGGTAGATTTGAGTTTTGCAGAACGGCCAGAGAGCGCTAACATTTTAGTTCATCTCAGCAGAAACCACCGACCTTAGCACAACCACACACACACAATCTGCAACAATGACCCACACATGCTCAGCCTCAACCTCCTTACATCCACAATGAGCAATTCAAACATCTTTTAATCTAAATAACTCAATTGTCACGTCCAGCACTTCGACCACATAAGACCCTGGTTCCCAGAAAAAAGCTGTAATGTAATGTCAGGGCTCAAGAAAAAATATACATTAAATGCTCAAGCAGTTTCAATAGCAAATAAATCAAGGCACATGACTTGAAAGAAAAAAGCAAATGTGATTTTATCTTGATAAATACTGCTTCCGCAAGGTCAGGCAGCATCAGGGCTGTCACAAGCTGACACAGCTCTCCATGCAAAACAGCAGCAGCAACTGAAAAAAGCCTTATTATTGCTTGTGGGTTCTGTAGCACTGTTCAGCATTAACAGTAGAAGCAGCAGCTAGAGCCACCTGAACAGATAAAGTCAGCAGCAGGAGCAGTAACAGGCTGATAAATTAAAGTAAATCAGTCTCTCAGTCCTGTTGAAAAAGGGGGGAAAAAACAGAAGCCTCACCTCCTTCTGAGCTATGCCCATCTTATCTCTCCAGTGCATCAACACTAGATCAGCTTTCTCCTTGGCAAACTTCTCCACCTCTTTGGCTGCTTTGCCCGCTATCCGCTGCCACTCTGGCACCTTGTTGCGGTTCAGCTGATCCTGTGAGGAACAAAACAATAATTATGTTTAAAATACGGCATAATAGATTGAGGTCTTTTTGTTGGCTCTTAGAAGTACAGATGCGATGTGCTAGATACCGTGGCGATTTTCAAGTTGTCACGGATGTGCATTCGGTCCACATCTTTTTCTGGGACTGGGTCAGGACTGTCGAGGTAGGCCAGCAACCCTGTTGGCTGAGAGCGAAATAAGAGAGGAACAACAAAGTTTAACGGGTAAGGACTTAAACAGAGCATCTCAGCTGCCAGAAAAACACATTGGCGTACATCCTGGAGTACTGTGCCCCCATCAACATCATTACACTAATAGCTTCTGCCATGAGGTTTGGACGGGCATCAAATATATTATGTTAAAAGTCTGACCCGGCCTGCTTTGGAGCCTTACCAGTATCCTCTTCAAGAGGTTCATAGCAACAGGGTTTTCTGCTGTCCACAGACCAACTAGATGACGACTGAGTTGCCTGAGGGGAAAAACAGTTGAGCCACTGTGTTATTTGATTGTCTGTGCAGTCGTACTATTGGTTACTTGTTTATCTAATGAAGGCTCTTCTACTTTTTCACACAATGAGAGTTTTCTGTGAATACAAGTGTGACATTTCCAATTTATTACACAGATAATCCACTACTACCAATGGATACAATACTTTTTTGTTGAGAGTATTTATTAACCTGTTTGTAAGCATCCTCTGGTCTGCGCTGATCGTGAACAAAGACGTGTGCAGATGCCTTGGAAGAGCCCCTTCACTCAGCGCCAGCTCCTGCATCTTAGTTGCTATTTCCTTATCTCCTTCCTAAATTTAAGCAAATGTGAGTTGGTTATCATATTGTAATATATTGTAAAGCTATTAAATCATAATCTATAGTAAAACCTACCTCAATAATGGCCTTCATCACCAGGCCTGCTCCCTTCACTATTGCCATAGAGGGATGCTAGAGTTAAGAAGAAAACAATTCAGTATAAAAGCATTAAATAAATGAGTCAGGTCAGGTGATAGATGATGGTCTGTCATTTGGTCTGGACCTTTGGACCTTAGTTTGCTAGGTTGCTTCATTTCTAGTGTGAAAACATTTTTTGAATGTTTCTTGAAATATTACTGGATCAAAAAAATCTCAAAACAGTTTTACTTCATTCCTACTCAACACACTCTTTTTATTGTGCGTCTAAACAACTTCGCACCTGGAAAAGTTTGAACAGGGTGCGTCCATTGGAGGCAACCATCTCGAGCAGCATGTCAAACTGCTGGCCCTCAGTGGTTTCACTGTAGGGGGCGCAGAGTGCAAAGGTTAAGAAGTCCAATAAGGAGCTGATTACCAAAGCTCCCGTTCCATGGTCCTGGAAAAAAAAAGAATGGATTAAAGAGGAATTATTTAGGGAACTGAAAAAATATAAATATATGGAGGTTAATGAAACAAGTTCATCATTTTACAATTGGCCCGAGCTCAAACTGCAACCACCCAAACAATTTACCACATTAGTGATGAATTTTTCAAGAAGGTTTTCCAGGAACTTCTTAGAGGACAGGAGAGAGGCCTTGTTCAGCTGCTCCTGCCTCAGGTCATAATCATCATGCATTGGCTAAAGGAAAAAGATGAGAGAAAAAGTCAAGGCAAGAAAGATATAAGACATGGACGCTTATGTATTTTATGTGTGCTGTGTTTGACTGATACATAGATAATGAGATGATACTTACACACATAAGGGCACAGAGCATGTCTATAGCAGCATGTGTCACACCATTGTTGTTCCGTTTTAAAGCTTTTACCGTCTTTACTCCCAATTTTTCCCTGAACCTGGAACACAAAAACAGACATCCACAGATTTACCAACACTCCTAGAATTGGACTGGACCTTGAAAAAGTTTAAGAATATAGACAACAGAAATGTAACACACTCTTAAAAACACAAATGCTGTATTATTTGAAAGAGGTCTGGGGTTTGATATGCAAAGAATTTATTGCTTTAGAAGTGGCTTGTTGTTTCTTTTGCCCACCAACTGCCATCTATTCAACTACAAAATCTGACAACATAAAAGAGGTTTCACTCTGAGCAAAAATTACCCATTAAATCTGCATTTTTTAGTAAGTTGTGTCTTGTGGTTGTGTGAGAGAAACACCAAGCTACACCAGCAATGAATCTTCCAGGAATCCCAATTGAGGCTCAGGAACAAAGGATAAACAGTAAATACAGTTCCTCTCATACATCTCAGTGACCCGTTAAAGATTACAAGGCTCTTATGCCATACACGGCAATGTATACGGGTTAGGAAGGAGGGGAGAGATGGAGACATGAAAATACGACGATGGGATGGCGAGAGTGGAAGGTCAAGGCAAATCGACAGCTTGCCTGAATGGAATGAAAAGAAAAAAGCTGCTGTCTAAAAACCAGAGATGAAAGCAGAGCACAGATGAAAGAGAAGGAGGCTGATCGACAGATGGCTAAGAAAGAGACTGGGAGAGAATACGAAGGAGAAGAAACAGAGACAGACAAAGGGCAGACTGAGATGTATGGATTCATATTTACGTTCCATCTGTGAGTCCAGACCCTTGACCAGACCTTGAAATGACAGAGCATGCCTGTTACCAGCAGCTCACGAGAAGCGTACTTCAAAGTAATACAAGTAGGAAGGTACAGGTGTGGAATGTTCTGCATTCTTACTTAGGCAGCTGAGTGAAAGCCTGGAAGCCAGCCTTGGAGGCCACCAAGCGCCGGATGGCCTGGAAATGGCTCTCCAGCTCAGCGTTAAGCGCCGGCAACTCAGCCTCCTGGGACAACAGGGCCAGGATGGCGTTGTTGATGAGTTTCTCTTTGTTCTCAGAGAAAAGACCCTAAATAGAAAAAATAGAGAAATAAAGAGATGATAAAGGAAGGGAAATGAGTATAAATCCCATGGGCAGAAGGATTGAAAAAAAACAGACTGCACACTCACATCTTGGGTTACTGCATGTAGCACTCCGCTGTAGGATATGTTGGCATTGAATCTGAACACTGCATCTGCAAAGTTTCCATCTGAGGAAAGGGAGATGTATTAGTGAAAGACAAAATTCAGAGACAACCTTTTCTTTAAAAAACACTAAAGATGAGTCAGAACCATGACAGTTTATGTCCTAGCAAAGTCATCTGAGACTTTGACTCACTAGGAGGCGCTGCCAGGAATTTGAGATGCAAACTCTCCACTTCCTCATCCACAGGCATGCTCAGTAGGCCCCATCGCTGCCCTCGCTGGGTGGGGGCCATCTTGACACACACATCCCTGTTGCCTGATGCACGTACTCCATCAAGAAGGCTGGCTAACAGGGAGTCCCTACAGACAAACACACTCAGTTAAACGCATTATAAACAATCACTCGTATGAAGCATTAGTTTATTAAAAAACAAAAAAAATAGGACAAAGCACATTCAATTCAAATTACACGTGTCAGGAGTACGATGAACATAGTATAGGCTAGTAGTATGGTAATGTTGACAAAGAAAGCATCATTTCTGTGTACCTTTCTGTGGAAGAGAACTTCCTGATCTGGCCTCTTATAAATTCAACTGTAAACACCTGAGGGTTGTCTACGTCACAGATGAGAGCAAATACCTAAAGGGAGAGAAGACAGAGGACAAAAAAGTGAGAAAAACAGAGGCAGGACATTACTCATCTCTCACAGACTCTAGTGCATTTATCCCAGCTGTTACCTGACTATGTTGCACTATATAAATAATGGAACAAAAACAGGCTGTTCATTTACCCTTTTATCTTTGCAAGAGTATAACTAGACACACAAACATATTCATTAAAAGAATGTTTTTTGACTTTCTATCACTACAATTATTGAGTGCCCACCTCTCCAAAGGGTTTGATGGTGACTATGTTGTATGATGCTGGGTCTCGCTCCACTAGACAGGTTTCTGTCAGGGCCAGGATACGTTTAACAGGCTCCTGGGAAGGACGAACAGATATAAAATGAATAGTCCCATCCTACAGCAATGAATATAGAAAAGGTTAAATAAAAGGCAGGGTGCTCTGACCGGGTGGCGAGGTGTGATCTTCTGAACAACGAACTCAGCCAGTGAAGTGATACTCTCATCTGAGCTGTACTTCCCCAACCTGTCCGTCACAAAACCCTCAAAGGTCAGAGCCTCCTTCCTCAGTCGTAGTGTAATGCCGATGAAATTCCCAGCATGCTCTATGGCACTGCGGATGATTTCATCCCGGTGCTCTGAGGCAAACAGATGCTGAGAGAGTGGGGGAAATGGGGAAAAAAAACAAACCCAACTTAATTTTCTTGCTACACATTACATAACATAAAAAGACATGCATTACACATGCAGCCATTTCATACCAGCCTGCTGAAGCCCCCATAAAGGATGCAGAATCCTCCCTGGTAATCAGAGACCTCAACGAAGCCCTCTACGTTGCGGTAGTCGTAGGAGCACACCACTCGGTTGGTGTGAGGGTCGATCTGGTCAATACCACCTGGTGTCACTTCTAAACTCACAGGCTTTCGTGTGTCACTCCAGTGGTGTTTATAGCAGTTGTACCGCTGTTAAGAGTTCAGCACATGCATTGTGAGACACCAACACATCATCATGCAGACTATTCCACTATTACTCAGCATATAACAATAATCCAAATTTGATAAGGGTCATGCAAACAGCATACTGCATTTTGGATATTAGTCAACAGTTTGCAAGGCTGGGGTACAGATACCCAAAAGAAAAGCCCACATTTCTGGTTGGAAGGAGAAGCACACCTATTTTTCAACATTACGAAAGACTTGGATATCAATAGGTTTGAATGAAAGAGGGAGGCCATGTTTGCACAGTTGACAAAGCTTGCCAAAAACTGCAAAATGGCATGAGTGACATGTTTGGGCATTAAACCCTGATGAGAATTATTTGTGTTTGGCTGAGAATTTACATTAATCAGAATATGCACGGCTGCACATAAACGAGAATATTAGTGGAATAGTCGTTTCCATTAGCCATGGAAACTGCTTAGTAGGAATATTGTCTTTTTTGGAAAAAAAGATCAAAAGGCTACATTTTTTTGGTGAATGTAAACATAGTCATTCAGTATAGTGCCAACAGTATTGACAAACATATGCTCAAATGGATAACATGCACTTTAATCCTCTGTTTTCACAGTAATCTCAGTACTTACCCTGCCAGTTATCTTTCCCTCTGAAAATTCTGTTCTGAATCTCTGTTAATAAGAAAAAAAACATACAACACAACAGTTACTGTATTTGCTAACTCATCCCGGTGTAACACTTTACACAAATTATAAAGGTATCAATAATTAGTTCTATGGGGAATTACTCATCCTCAGACTTCTCAAATATGTCATTATAATGAGTTTATTTATTCACAACAACAAACTATTTGCTGATTTGCATCTGTGATAAATACCTACAGTGAGTCAAAGGGCCTGTGATTTGCAAGCGCTGCATTCCTAAACAGTGCATTGTACATTAAGTGACTTTGCTGCAATGTTTTTAGACAACGCAGCAAAATGTGCAGGAATGACATGACTAGAAAGCATGAAAAAGCCACAGTAAGCACCACATCTGAGAGCCTGGTAATGTTTTTGTGCACGAAGGCAGTGAAGTGGTACAGCTGTTCTCCTCACCAGTGCTTCTGTGAGCAGCTCTGTCCGGTGCTCTGTTGAGAACTTGAGCGTTTCTGACTTCTTGCTGCCGCCCTTACGGAATGTGAGGTTGAACTCTGTCCCTTGACCTTTTCCTACCGGACCGATACCGCAGATGTCTCCATAAGGCCACTGGAACCAAAAGGTAGTAGCAACAACACAGAGATAAACACAGGGGCATACAACACAGGCTAAAACATCAAAAAATACATTGTTTCAAGTTCTTCTCAGTCTAATCAGTGCATATGAAATATTGCATATTTCACACAAAAAAGTTACACATACTGCATTCAGCTTTTAGCAAAAGAGCATCGAACACATTTCCAATATTCACATGGCACCATCAGAATCTAAGAGTAGCACCTGTTAGGCACTGACAGCTACAGCATAGAAGAGTTTACTGAATGACACAGGAGTAAATGACCTGCCTCCAAACTGACCTGATTTGTTACTTCTAGCGTGGTAGGGTTGTAAGTGGTAATGCCATGCGTTCCCACCGAGAAGACTCGCTTGTACCTGGAACACAGAGATGGGATGAGTCAGAAAAACAGCCTACCCATTACAAACTACGCAAGCAAACACCTACCATTAAACACTGAATGTGGGAAACGGTGGGTGAATGTTGGCAGACCTTTTGAACATGTGGGATTCAGGCAAAGAAATGCTAATAGATGCAATTAGCCCTGACAAAAGCCAACATCACCTTCTAACAATGGGATCTCCAAACATCAAATGTGTCTTCATCATAAATGCAGCTCTATTATATCCAACACAGGGCAGGAGGAGGTGAGATCAGAAGGTCCATTTTCAACCCCACTGAAACAAAGCAATGAGTCAGGAACGGGTGACATCACTCAGGCCCGGTTACCTCATGATATCACCCCACATCCAGGTTTATTATGTCAGCTGGCGGACATTCACTATGAGCCAGCAGCTGACATGATATGAAAATTAACTGGAGTGAAAATGATCAAAATAAAGCCTCATGCCGTGCCAGTACATTTTAATGAGGACATGCAATATTAGGCTAAACTAAAGCAGCTGTGACATTAACTACCACTATAAAAAGTCTTACTACATTCGGTCTTTCAAGTGAAATACATTTTTAAAAAATGAACTCACAACTTATTGTACGTTAACCGTTCTCTAATGACTCAGTCTTATACATCAAAACAAGTCACACCAATTTATCGGAACCGTTATGAGACTGGGGATTTGTCACATTGTAGGAAGGAAGTGTGAAATTGTATTGAGCCAATCTCTCTGCGTGCTGCGCTGTGTGAATGCGTGCGTTACAGCGCGCAGGCATGTTCATGTGCACTGCAGTTCAGCGACAGTTCCAGCTGGGATTTCTGCCCAATTCAAAACCTTCTGTCTGGTTTCAAATACAGAAAAATGATGAAATATGACACTTTAGGGGTGTCAGGTTTAGTGCTGAGTTGCAACTAAGGATTATTTTCATCGCTGATTAATCTGTCGATTATTTTCTTGATCAGTCACTTAGTTGTTTGGTCTAAACTGGTATAAAATGGAAAAAAATGTCTGTCAGTTTTCTCAAAGTCCAAGACAAGACCCTCAAATGTTATGTTTGGTTCACCACCCAAAAATATCAGATCAGTTTACTGTCATAGAGGAGTAAAGAAAACAGAAATATTCAATTTATAGAGAATTTTAACTTCTGGTCTTGACTGACAATGAATTGATTATCAAAATGGCAAGTAATTTTGGAGTTAACAACTACCGGTAATTGATTAATTGACGCCGCTTTAATTTAGTGTCAAATGCAGAGTTTATACTTTTTAAATGAAACAGAGCGCCACATGTACGTGTAGAACATGTCCTTTTAGTGACACCACAGCACTATTAGCCTGAACACCAGACATGCTGACTTAGCTCCTTTCTTTTTTGCACATCCTCATTAGGTTTGAATAAAATGAAGGTGTCTGGCGAGTACTGGTAAACTGTTTCGACCTGCAGCTAAACTAAGTCAAAGTGAGAGCTTACTTACGGATAATGCATTCGTACTGGTGTGTGGAGCACATGACTAACACAATCAGACAGGACGTGCAGAAGCCTGAGGCAAGGCCATAGTAGACTATTAGGTCCACACTCTTCCCACAGTCAGCCTCCTTCCTTCCTTGCAATTAGACAACTGGCATTTTTATTCACTGCTGCTATTAAAAACCTCTCCTCCTCATGTTGAGGTTCTGTTTCCACTATTGCCTAATTCTGTCTTTTGAAGCCACAGAGTGTGTCCTGATCTCAGGCCATTTCTTGTGTCTCGACCTTGCTAAGTGGAAAACTTAACTGGGTGTCAGCACAAACCTTGTTAATTATTCATTCTCTATGGCTGCCTTTTTTCCTTTATTCTATCTTAGTACACAGGCAATATTCACCTCTCCCTAGCAAGTGTGTGGAAAGCCAATGTATCACTAAGCCTAGACTTTCTAAAGAACAACTACTGAATCTCCAAATGCGTAATGTTGAAGTTTTTTACGATAACATTTTGTAAACGGCTGTCATTTTAACAGCCGTGCGATGTATTAAGTGTGTGATGTATATAAAGAAGTCACATTTCCAAACTGCCTCATGTACAGTATGAATATTCAGCTGACTTAATTGACTCACTGCATTAACAACCAACTTCTCATATGTGATGCCCTGATTTTAAAAGAAGAGGACTTTGTCTGCATGATAATAAAGAAAATATTCCAGACAGAGGTACAGCAGTTATAGAATAAGAATGAATGCTCTAAATACAAAAGCCATAACTAACGCAGTGTCAAATACAGATAAGTAAAGCAGCCATTACTTTATTTTACATTACTTTCTTTAGTGTGGGTGTGGATGGGCGGGTAAGGAAATATAAATCACAAATGTAAACAGCCACACAAGTTTGTAATGTTTGGCATATTCAGCATAAATCATATATATTTGACAGTGGTGCTGTGGTAGTTCAGATTTCCATTCAAACAAAGATAAGAAAATCATCTTGCTGAGGCTTTCTGCTACTTTCTGTCCATCATCAGCTCTTCAAATATTGCATGCATTAAACAGGCTGATATGAGTTAGCTGTCCTAAAACTGGCTGCAAACAAAAATTATGAGGAGAAAGGGCACACTATAAAACAAACTTTACAGGAGCAGTTCACACCCCAGATATAGCTGTGATAAGTTAACAGTTACCGTTCTTCATATGCTCATACACTTGAGAGTTTTTCCTTCAACTTCCAACGTTTCATAATGAATCACATTTGGCAACTTCCTGTATCTGACAAAACCACTGCATCTCCACTTTACACAAAATATGCAAACTTTCTCACATGGGAGGCAGAAGTAATTATCTGTATGTCTGCAAATAAAGCTGGGACTGCACATAATCTCCTATACAAGACTCAGCAAATCACACGGTATTTAATAAACACAAAGAGTAGTGGAAGGAGTGCTGAGTGAAACAGATTTACTGTAATTATATCAGTCTAAAAGAAAACAGAAAAGACTAAAAACCTAATATATTATTAACAAAGTACAAAGAGTAGTTATATCATATACAAGATTTGATAGTAGTGTATGTAAATCTATTAAAAGCATTATCCCTGATATTAAAATGATAACTTAAGCATCTGTTGCAGCTAAGTTTCCCTGTTGTCAAGGACCAACATGGAGAACTATGAGAGCATTCAAAGGACATTCAAAAGAGAACGACATTTGCATTTTTCATAGAAGAGTGTAGAGAAGAACTGTAGTTAAAATGTAAAACCCTAACCTAAACCTAAACCTAATGCCCTTCATAATGAGGACACACAGACAAATCTAATATTTGCTACAAGCTAAAGCCATAAGACTTAAATTAAATGGGATTCTGAGTAAAGAGAAAATGCTGTTCTATCACAAACACTTCACTTTTTGTTTACAGTCATTTCAACAACTGAAGCAAAAAATAATTCTGGCAAATGCTTAGAAAATGTCAGTGTAACCTAGAATCTCTGACATCCAGTGTAAAAAAAAAATCTATCTTTTTTAAATATCTGCCAGGACTCCCTGGAAAAAGAGATCTTGTCTCTCAATGGGACCTTCCTGGCTAAATAAAGGATAAATAAATAAATCTGCTAAACATGGATGATATTTTCCATGTTGCACAGTAATTATGTAATATCAGTTACCAAGGATTTGACACAAATGTGTTCAAGAGACTGAAATACCATGTGCACAGGTGCAGTTGTGGGAGGATCTGACATGTCATGACGCTGCAGGCTACAAACCAAAGCAGTGCACAATCCTTGTTTAACACAGATCATGTGCCAAATCAACTTCAAGCCTCCCTGTGACGTCCTGAATAACATGCATTCGTCTCCACTGTCCACCTCACGTAGTTGAACATTTGTTCCTGCCGGGCAGTTCAGGAAGCATTAGCTCGACGAGGCTCCGATGATGGCTAATGCTCTGCCGCCCTGCTTAAGTTACATGAGTCAATGACGGCCTTAATGGGACAAAGACATTTAGAAAGCAGGTATTGGTAATTTGATCCCACTGGCTCAGTGGAGCTGGCTCATTCTTTAGTGGAAAGGGTCACGAAGCAGCTACATCAAGTCCCACCTAATTTTAGGTCTATGCTGTCTTAATAATGTATTTCAACCACAGTCTATTATGCATATGATGAATACTACTGTAATATACTGCACTGACGCACATCTGTGTTTGTTCTAATATATCTTCCTCAATTGCAAGCACCTAAGCCTCCCCAAAAAACTATGGAAAGCCCTGTATTGAGGATGGCAACAAATTATGTACCTACCAAACATCAGTATACAATATTACATTGTGTCAAATCATTGTGTCATGTGCTGGGGTTTTGATGTGGCGGCTGCAGGTGTTGTACAGTGTTTCTAACAATTTAATCTACTTGAAAACATTCAGTGTACTGTGGGTCTATATTGTGTTAACTGTTAAATAATCTGCGTCTTTGGGTTACATTTCAAAAGACAGTACAGCTCTTGAAACCCCTCAGGTCACACTACTGCTGATCGGTGATTGCTGAACGTGGTCTGCAGTCCTCTTTTTCCCTGGTTAAGATAAGGAAGTAAACACAATGGAAGCCCTGACTCAGGATTTCGAGCTTTTTCCAAAGCTCCCCTGCAAGGTGTTGCAGTGAATAGTTAAGGCTAACGTTGCCATGAAAACTGATACAAAGATGTGAAATAGACAGTGCCACCAGGCTTGAAATCCTATCGGTAAGGTTAAAAAAGAAACAAGTTGTGTGGGCCTTACTTTCCCCTCCAGGAGTGTTTGGTGGTGTAGAAACAGGCCAGGTCTTTGTTGTCTTTGACGACATTCATCTTTTCACAGGGCCTGCAGAAACAGAAAAATGGTTATTATGACGATTATTATGAGCTCAAGACACATTCATTATGGAAAGGTGATCAGAAAAAAATAGATGATCTTAACTCAAGCCATACATGAGGTCAAATTCAGGGTACAGAGCACAGCATAAAGAGTGAGAATCTATTTTATAAAATCATGAAAAAATCGGCACCCTGACTGTCACAAGTTGTTACAGCATCAACTTTATGTAATGCACATTTCACTGTACTGCCACACACACTTCACACAGCCATTCAACATTCTGCAGCTCGGAGGGAGAGACTCCCACCAGACTCTCCCTCGCTTCAGAGCTAATACTGAGTAAACAGTGATTATCCAACAACACAGAGAAGCCAGACACTCCATGGCCATGACTGAGTGACTCTACATAACCATTACCTTAGCTATGAACCATAATATCAAGCCAGCTGGCAGCACATAACTTCCACTTTATCAATCCTCATCCATCACACGTGCCTTTTCACACATTTAAAAGAGGCATAGTTGTTAGTAGGGAACCAGAAGGATACAACCTGCTTTGCTAAAACTGAGAGGAAGTAAAGGTCTGCTATTCCATGCTGATATCACGAGCACAACAAACAGCTGATCAAACGTCAATAAAGTCTGGTGCAAAGCTAGTGTGGCCTATTGATCGCCTTTAGATAAACAGAGGTTAGGATATGCCTCAGTATACTTGCTCACTGCCCAGTACGTATGAAAAACTGCACGAAAAAAAAAAAAGGCCAATTCGATGCTGAGTCAGCTAGTCACTCAAATACATGTGGTAGATAAATTAAGATTCATTTTCCTTTAAATAAGTACAACACCCAGACCTTATGTGGGATGGTTAAGTTGCCTATTTAATGCTACAGTTTAGAGCAATTTAGAGATAAAGGCTTCAAAGACTAACCAACCAAGACACCAGAGCAGTGCAAAAAAAAGAATGGAATAACTGCCTTGTCCTATCCCTGCTTAGCGCAGTAATTTGCTGGCGGCTGTACTGTGACAAGGGGAACCTGTGTCAGCACTCTGCCAAGATCCTGGAAAAATCTGACTCCAGTTTTCCTTCCTCTCCATTTTAGTGTGCAAATGAGGCAAAGAGCAGCAAAATGAATCTAAATGATGGAGCCCTTCATTGAATCAAGGGGCAGAGGGCAGGCTGCACACACAGGCTACTTTTAAGACGATGAGAGCTGTAAAAAAATCAAACAGTTTGACTTTCTTATTAATCCTCTGCAGCAGGATGCCTGGGTCTGTTTTCCTTTCAAACTCGCATTCATGGAGCTGAATAATGAAACCAAACCATCGCGGGGGGCTGATGGAGTGTACAATAGTAGATGTAAGCAGCAAGCAGCGCACAGCGTGCGCTTTGCTTCTGAGAGCAGCACAGTTTTTATTATATTACTGGGATGAGTGTAAAAAAAAATAGAAGGAAGGCAGTTTCCAGGATTGGGTCATGTGATTACCCCTTCTAGCTCTTTCTGCCGGTATGCAGATCAATAGCAAATTATTCATGGACTGAAAAGAGTTTTCTGGAGGAAGAAAAAAAAAGTAAAAAGAAAGTGAATTCAGGTCAGGAGGACACAGAGAGAAATATTACAGAAATACAGCCGGAAGGATTTTGACATTTCCATGGCAACTTATTCCAGACAAGTCTCACGACTTTTTGGGAACATTTAACAAATACCAGTTTTGCCAACGCAACTTTATGCTCCCATTCTATATTACATATTAACTAATAGTCGGTACAATCTGCACCTTATATTGGGGCCTGTTTTCCAACAAGTAGCAAACATCTCAATGGCACATCTGTCATTTGAAAATCATCTGTCATCCATAACACTGGCTGGGTACTGTACGCATATTTTGCAAAGACAAAGTACGTGTGTCATTATAATTAGGTTGGATGACTTTTAATCCTGTCCAAACCTGCTCCGCATATTTATTTTGTTCATGTCTGATTCCAACCTTCATTTTTGCAGCTGATAGAAAAATCTAGTAGATAACTACTAGATAACTAGTTTGCTTTTTCGTAACTATCAATAAAAGAAAACGTCTAAGCCTGACTGTGGGTACAAGGGTTAAATTGTCATGTGCTATTACATCAGTATATAGCCAAGATACAGCCATAACAGTTTGAATCATTCACAGTTACACTTGCATCTGACACAAAACTGTCACCATCAAAACTGAACAGACAAAACAGTAAAAGTACAGTAATTTGTGCTAAAGTACAGCATTTGACCAATAAAATACACTTGTAAAGACAGGCTATCAGTGTCAAATGTGGGGTTTCCTCTTCAAACATGTTGCAATGCCCTCCTTTCATTTGCCAATTGCATGAAGCAAGCCCTCTGCTAAGACAGGAAGTTAACGCTCAGGAACTTGCTGTACTTCATTGTGTCTGGTTCTATTTGAACCTCTTACCACGAGAAAACAGTAGGCATACAGTACATCGTTACACAAACGTTAGCATTTAAATGCCAAGATTTGTCTTAAAATGGCTCTCGACAATTGCTAAGTCCGTTAGACGATGTGCGCTGGCTCGCCGCGATCTGTCAAGTAAATCCATGACCAGCAGCATTAACGTTACCTGGCTCTCAAGCGGCTAACCAAACTCTGCTTCACTGCAGCAGGCCTGCGCGGTCCATGTGTAGCTAAAAACAAGAGCGACAGCAGAGTTTTTGCGATGACGGAACCATTGCTACGGTCTGCTCTAATACCAGTTACATTACACACTTTGGTTTGTTTGTTGCTAAACGCAGATGAGGAGCTGTGGCAGGCTAATGTTAGGTTGGCCACAAGCTAGGAGCTAACTAGCACATCACTCAGGTTCAGCTACTTCCAGGCAGAGGAGCTAGCTAGGCGCATTAGCAGCGGGGTTCAATCAAGCAAACATGAAGAAGATGGCTTGGAGAAAGTGGCAGGTGCTAACGGATGTATTTACCTGCAAAATCGCTAAAGGGTGTTTTACGTAGCCGTCCCTCAGCCCCCCACCCGCCTCTCAGTGTGGCTGGTGCGTCTCAGTTTTCCCACTCTGATGCTGAAGGTGCTCAGTTACGCCGTATTCCCCCCAACAACGCTCAGGACGCTGCCATATTCCTGATACCAAATGTGTGCAAGTGCGCATGCGCCAGGCCTGCCTGTCATGCGGCTGTCAGCTGATTGGTTTGTCTCGACGAGGATTTACCGACACAACTGACCCGAGATCAGTTTTATCTCTGTTTCTTCAGTGTTTAAATTGATGGTCACGGACGACACTGACCTCGGAACAGTTTAGAGTGTTGTACTGCAGATTCAGATTCAAGATCTTTCCATTTGCACTATTGAGAAAATATGCGTCATTGTGAAAAGTATCCACCGAATGCAAGTTTATGAGGATAATATTTCTGACAGCAATTTTGCCAAATTATATATATGTGACACTTATCTCATAGCAGTAGATGCTCAGTAATATTTACTTCCTAGAGGAGGCTGAAAAGGCACTTAATTGATCTTTTAACCTGTTCGTATTTACGTTTTGCAGGTTTCCAAGTGGTATATGTGATAGGGGGAAAAAAACAAGACAATTGTGCCCTCTAGGGACACTACTTATCAAGCTTATCTTCATTACACTGTGTTAAAGCTAAACACATACACATACACAAAGTAGCATTATTAATGTCACAAAACTGTAAAAAAAAAAAATATATATATATATTTAAATAATATATAAATATATCTAAATCATTAAAAGTAACCAAAATATGAACTTAAAAACACTACCCCTTTTCCAAAAACTTATGCTTGAGGTTTGCCATATGCTAAATGGTGTGGTCTTAGACAGCAGCTGAAACCCCTTTTTTAAACAAATGTATACATACATACATACATACATACA
>JAPQRN010000014.1:9832038-9842697 GCA_037367275.1 Coranthus polyacanthus | reverse complement strand
ATACATACATACATACATACATACAGTAATCATTTGTAGTTATTCCTCTCCTGCCAACTCAAACATTTTTGCTAAACATTAATCTGTCAACTGGATTTGGTGCTGGTGTTTGCATATCACAATGTTATTTTGTTTTTACTGCTTGTCTTTGTTTTAGTGTTTATTACCCTTAGCACTCACATTTAGCAATTTAGCACATTTTTGTTGCTGCAATGTCTACATATTACAATGATGCTGTTTCTTTGACAAGACATCAAAATTCAAGAATTGGTTATGCCACTTTACAAGCCAAACATGAAACAACCAAAATATGTGTGACCAATGAGGTTTTGCCATCTAAACTGACAACAGCTGAAAAACACCAACATAAAACCCACAAAAAAACTAAGGAAAATCACCCCTGACCTATGACCCTTCGGTATATAATCCAGTTTTAAACAAGTGGTTTCAACTAGTCTTTCTGAGATTGAAAGGACTCACCGCGATTGAAGGTAAAGGGGAAACATTTTGCCTGTGACTGTCTGGTGTTGCACAGTGAATTTGAGCGGGCCAGCACAGGGTGGTCACGTTATGAGGCATCTGATTAGGTGACTAACCATGCGCTGCCCGTTAGTATAATTTAATTACAGCTAGAGAGACATGAGAAAAAAAGTTTCCTTTTTTTTAAAAAAAGGAGCTCTCTTAACAAAATGGTCAGGCTGGTAACTGTACAACAGAATCTGTAAGAACTTTCTATCTGGCTCACGTGCCTTTTTTGGAAAAAAGGCAAACAGATATTTTGCATCATGTCAGTGTGTAAACTACAACACAATATAATGCAATACTTTATTCTTACATCCTTTGTACATGTATAAGGAGCAGCCTATAAGGAGTTCTTTGTATCTGACTTCTGCAGTGCAAAACAATAAATAAAACCAATAAGTAAAACAATACAAAGACAATGCAAGACAATATACAAGGAAGGTGTCTAAGTGTGATGTATGGTGTGTGTTTCATATGTGTGTGTGTGTGTACATACTGTGTGTAAATTTGGAGTGAGATGCAGGCTATCACCACTGAGGTCAGGTTAGTTACAGAAGAAAACAGCAACATTACAAAACCCACTCAAAGTGGCTTTATGTGGATGACAGACCCATTCAGCATTGGGTCAATCCTACCCCATGGTGCACTAGGGTGTTCTGTTGCTAATAGCAACCTAGACTGCCAGAGGTTTACATCAGTTTGCATCCAACAGCTTTTCATTTACTTGGATCCAAACACCAACTAACCAGCAAAATGTCTCTGTTGGACTATTATCTGCAGGTACTGTTGTGATTACAGCGACTGGTAATCTGTTGTTTATTAGAATTTGTTTTCTCGTAAGCTAGCGATGTAAAGTATCTGGAAGCAGCTAGCTAATAAATGAGCTGATAATTAATGGTGACCTTTGAAATGCTATTGGGTATTTAAGTAATGTTTGAATAAAATTCAATACATTGTGTAATGTTTACTGGTTTGTTGAGTCACACCTGGTTAACAGAGATGTCAATGACTTCATAACTCTCATTTCACATTTCCCACGCAGTCGATGGGTTGTCCATGTCGTGCTTGTTTAGATGGCCTGTAAACAACTGGCAAAATACGATGTTTGCATTAAAAAGCTCAACCAAAGAACACTACTTCTAATCTAGACTCATGGGTCACGAATGCATCAAAGTCTCCAGCACCCTAAAGGTTTTGAGAAGCTTTCTCAAGCTTCTCGACACCTGGATTGTCTAAATCATTACTGCCATCTAGTGCACCACACTATTCATGACAGCCACGGCTAAATGATAGTTTGGTGACATACGTTAATGCGCGTAACACTGAGAAATTGAGAAAACAGACATCAGAATATGGCTCACTTTTTTTGATAACCAAGAAATAAGAATGAATATAGATAGCTAGGCCATTACAGAAGCCGAAGTACAAACCATCTCTGAATATTACTTGTAATTCTTCTCTACCACCATTTCGTCGATTAAGACCGTGAAAATATGTAGTTAAATATAAATAAAAATCAACAACGTAACATTTTGTTGACTATATGCTTATAATTGCTCCGTAAATAATATTAGGCCTACAGTAATAGGTTTTTGGCACATTTTATTGACGAGTCAACCATGTAACTGTTTATTCCTTGGTATACGTATGCCTTTGAATGCACCTCCAGTAACCAAGGTAATGACGCTATTCTCCGTTACCAAGGCATTCTCAAGGCAAACACTAGCTAGATAGCCCTGCTAGCCAATCTGCTAGATAATCTTATAGCTATGACATAACCCTCGTTTAGCTTTTTGATCGAATCGAACATTAATTGGGAAAGACTTTACTATAAACCTCGCCCAGCATAACTCATTTAAATTGTAGACTCTTCACTGCGCGGCCTAAATTAGAGGCTGAACACCCATTTTCCTTAGAATCAGCTCAGTCTACAAGCTAGCTAACTTAGTAACGTTGCAATTAGCTCTACAGCCACCATGGTAAGTAGCTGCTTCGTTTAGTAGGCAGGAGGCCACCTGTTTGCTTTTATAAGTTAGCATGATAAACGTCTAGCTGTGTTTTCAAATTCGCTCTCGATTTGAAGACGAGTACCGCTACACAGTTAGCAAGCACATCTTTTTACGATCTACTGTATGTGCAAGCTCATTATGGATAGGCCACATTAGCAAGGGAAAATCCCCTTAATGTTAACGTAGCCTATCAGCTAGTTCTGGTATCCATTTGAGTATAGGTCTATCTCTCAGTCCATCTTTTACCTTTGGTGACGATGTTTGTTACTAAATTCTCTCTTCTGGTTTCCACGTAGGCTGACTTCGGGTTTAATGAACATCATCAGAATGAAGTAATCAATTACATGCGGTTTGCACGTTCAAAGAGGGTCCTAAGACTCAAGACTATAGATTCATGCTTTGAGGAACTCAAGGACAGCAGGTGAGTTCTTCATAATGTATATTTTCTTCTTTTAAAAAGAAAGAGTTGAAAAGCTCAGCACAGCACCTAAAACACAAAGAATTTAAGATGACACCCTTTGCATATCACATTGTTGATATGAAATACAAGTCCAAGGCAAAGTAAATCTCATTATATTAATACAAAACTTAAATTAGTCAAATATATATTCAAGGCATGATACTTTAATTTTGTTCAGACTTTCAATAAGCCACGTGTCTAGAGGAAGAGCTAATCAGATTATGCCAACAGTGTAATGCTCGCTTGGTAATGCATTTTTAAAGCATTCTAGACTATTCCATGTATGTTAATCATAAGTGCAGGTTGGTCCAACCCCTTCATCACACAGGCCCCGACATACATCCTTCTTAAGCGAGGTATAATATCTATGGAACTTTTTAAAATGTCACAACAGTGTATGGTCATACATTTATATTATTGTATTACATATTAAGTGCCTTGAGATGTTTTTTTTTTCTTATGATTTGGCGCTGTATAAATAAAACTGAATTGAACTGAACTTGATTACACCGTTTGCATGTAATTTCAGTTTTTATTTCCATTAACTTTAATATATGTTTCTACTTACAGACTGGTGGAGGAAACCTTCACAGTGGATGAGGTGAGAGAGATGCTGGATGGGCTGCAGGCGGTGGTGCGTGGGGAGGTGGAGACGGAGCTCATCAACACAGCTCACACCAATGTGCTGCTGCTCAGGCAGCTTTTCTCCCAGGCAGAGAAGTTCTACCTTCGACTACAGACTGACATCTCAGAGCTCGAGAATAGGTGGGATATTTGGAAGGCAGCAGATTCAGGCTTCCTGTTATTCATTACATTTATACACTGAAAACACTAAGCAAGCACTTCGCAGAAGGTGAAGCAAAAGAGTGGTAATATTCATATTGAGATATTGTGGACAACACACAGATAGAGAATTCTTGAAAGATTTATTTTTAAAATAGTGTTTGCACACATTTTCTTGTTCACACAGATTCTGATCTTGTTTGCATAATGACTTGATCCATATCTTCGTCGTGTGCAGAGGTTAGAAAACAACATCCTTTTTTAGATAGAATAGATATAGAATAAACTTTATTGTCCAGCCAAGGCAGGAAAATTATCTTTGGTCCCATCAGTAGAATAGAATGATGGGGAAAATCGTAACAATTTATATTAAAATATTGTTTTAAAGTGAAATCTTTAAAATGATGTGACAGTTTAAGGTCAAACAGAGTATCAAACCAAAGTAAGCTGTAACCTAGGCCTCTATCGCACAATGAGAAAAACTTCTACACCTTGTGTCAGGGGCCACTTCCTCCTCAGTACTGTTTAGATCTAGTGCGTGTTATATGCCAGTCAAAAAGGTCATTGTCAAGCCGCACTCTTATATGAATCGAACCTTCTACCATTGCAGTGGTTTCCTTTTTCCTTGCAGTGGTAGTAACATTCACTTACCCTGGAAACCACAACTTTTTCTGCTGCAATAGTTTTTAGTCAGTTCACCTAAATTACAAAAGATCATATTTCCTCAATAACCCCAAATAACGGATCCCTGCAGAGACTTTGTTGAGAGTTTTCAAAAAGCAAAGAACTTAATCAGTGACAGCTTTAGATAAAGAGGCCTGTGCATGATCCTAAATAACCTGGACACTGGTCTTTCAAAGGTTTTTGTTGTTTTTGCTTTCATTAAGTGCAACAAACCATTTCAGTTACAGAAGTCTCAGCAGTGGCTATATCTGAAAACATTACAAACTAAAATCAGAGCTAGTTTCATAGCTATGTGCCAGTGGAGGTAAATGAAACATGTCTTTTGTAATTTTAGCAACTAAGTTCATACAAGTTCATGATTATTAGCGGCTGAGTGCATACTTCTCAGTTGATGTGATTGCGCCACTTTGATCACACATTTTTCTGTGATTGCATGAGATGTGGTGTGTTCATTGCCAGGTGGCAGTGGATAATAAATCCTCTTCTTTCTTTTGTTTCTTTTGGTTGCCAAGGGTGCTTTACAACCTTTTTTTTTTCACAATACAAGCTTAAACAGCGGGCAGTGAGGGCATGTACATGTGATACCTGTAATAAATCCCATAGGAAGTGTTGTCATAATGTACTTTTACACTCTTGACATTTCGGCATAAAAGTGTCAAGGCTTTTTGGCAAAAATACCTTTAGGTCTTACAACAATAAAGGTGGGTATATAATTTAAGAATATCATTGGGAATTCTTTACACAATTGGCTTTAGTAGTCAGTTTTAAATATCAAACTATAGACCCTGAGCACAAGATGTTCCTCTTTTTGCTGCTGAGATGGAGGATGTAAGACTGCCATATTCACAACCTTTATATTATCAGATCATTATTACTAGAGCAAATGTTCATACAATACACAATCCTTTATTTTTGACTGTTCTGGCCAGTACAACACTGCAGTAAATGTTTATACAAGTTTATAATGCATTCTTTATCTTCTGTTAATTTCAGGTGAACTTAACGTAACGTTTGACCTCAGTCACCTTTCACCTTGTTAACTGCATGTTTTGGAAACATTTTCTTTTGTTTAGAATATGAACATAGTGGGTGGATGAGCAGGCTCAGCCCTACGTGACTGAAAGGGTGTCTAAAGCAAGGAATACGCCCCGTGTCACAGTCTGTGTGTGTTCAGCTGCTTTTTAAAACCACATTTAAGCTTTTCAGAGAACTGTTCTGCTCACCACAAGCATATCTAAATATGTACAGAACTGTCATCAAAAACAAGGGTGTTTATTTTTCCTTACCGAAGATTCCTAACGGCTATAAAGCAGATTACTGTAATGTCAAAATACAAGCATCTACATTGTGGCCTCAAGTTGACAGTTATGTCAAAAATAGAACAGATTATCAGATCAGTTTAGTTCTTTTCAGTCCTGGCAATGTTTTTATTTTGCAGACAAAAGTTTAATTGAATATAAAAAATGTCCATGTTTTCTTACATTTTAAGATTTTTTTGTGTCTAATATTTATCACTATGTTTCTCTTCCCGTCTGTACAGGGAGCTGTTAGAACAAGTGGCTGAATTTGAGAAGACTGACTTTAAAACCACTGATAAGGTAAGTATGATGTGCAGCTCTACCATATTAAGGCCCAAAACATCACCATCACTATGGTCATCATTAATCATGTGCTGAAAGAATATTTACACCCTCACGGAATCTGCTAACCTGAGGGCAGTGGAGTATTTTATGTAGTTTTATATTTCTGACTGGAGACATGCGGTTCAGAAGTCACACATCAGTGAAGCTGTGTGGTTTTACAGCGCAGTGTTAAAGAAAAACAAAATCAACTTTGTAATGCAATACTCTTCTCTTTTCACGAGTGCAGCTATTCACACTTAGTCACACGTTAGTCATGTTCTCCGAAGCTGGAGTCAGATTTTATTCTCGCGACATCAGAATTTTTTGAATCTCCTGTGTGACCCTAATCCTCCTTTGCAATAAGAAAATCAAGACAAAACCAGTGTCAACTCAAACGGCTTTGAGTTGTTCTGTTTTTATTTTATTTCCAGATGAACCAAGAAAGCAGCAAACCCAAGTTAGCACCACTCAATGAAGGTGGAGTGTCTGAACTTCTCAACAAGGTAAAGAAATAGAGTGTCGTACATCTGTTACATGTTGAGTTTATCATCATGATTTTATGTCCATACACAACCTGTCTTTAATATTTCTTCAGGAGATATCAAGACTACAGGAGGAAAATGACAAACTGAAAGCCAGACTGCGGACTTTAGAAACCCAGGTATAAAAACTAGTAACACCTTTTCTAAGCCAACCTCGTGCATCAGTCTAGTAGTTTATCTTATTAAATCTAATCTTGTGTCATTGTATTAGGCTATGAGTGCTCTGGATGAGAAAACCAAGGCAGAGAGAGCTCTGAAAGACCTTCAGAAGGTGCAAGGTGAACAACAGGTACTGTTTGGAGTTTGACTCTCTTTGTGTAGTATTTCGCCTTCCTGCTTTGATTTCATTTAACTCCAAGGTTTTCATTTTATTTCACCTGCACAACAATTGCTATCATTTGCTTTTACCTGCTAACTTGGGCTTGAAATGGTATGTATCCAGCCAAAAGTGTTGTTTTTGTCCGTCACTGTAAATAGGATAGGCTTAGTCTGTTGTAGGAAGAAGAAATAATGGTTACACTTTATTTGGATAGTCCGCCTACAGAGAGTATTTGTAACATTTCAACTGGTTATGTTCAGTATTTAATATGTACATCATTTAGAACTGAATTTTAAAGCACGGTGTTGAATAATAAAAGCAGTCTTTTAAATTTTTAAAGCTTTTTTTCTCATAATTCATGCATGGAAGGGTGAAAAAGTCAATGATATTCAACAGATTATCTACACATAGTATATTAGGGATGCACCAATTGCAAAATTCTGGGCCGATACCAACATTTAATATGACAATTTGGCCAATGCTGATGTTATTTTCTGTTTGTTTTAGTTTGTATTTGTTATTATTTACCCCCCCCCCTTTTTGTGTCAGGGAAATCTTCATTATATAAATAAAAATAGGTCAACTGAACTGTTTTAAAGTGTTTTATTACATTATCTTTAAATGGGCATAAATTCAATCACACAAATTTATGAAAAAAACATTAATATCACATGACAGATAAATATCGGCCATCTGTGAAATGACATCTTATATGCAGATACTGATATTGGCCGATATCAGAAAATATTAGCCGATATTTCCATTGCATTGTTGAATCTCATCGAAGGAGCTGTTGAAATGTTATGTAGGTGGACTATTCAAATAAAGTTTTACCAAAACAATGGATTACCATGAATTCCCTCTCAACTAATTTGATGTTTTGTTTTGGTTTTTTTTCGCTTTAAGTTGGTGGCAAACTCCCAGGAGATTAGCAGTCTAGAGGACACAGTGGCAGCTCTGAAGGAGGACTATGAAAGGTCTATTAGTGCCAACGCTGCATCCCAGAAGGACCTGCAGGAGAACCTGGTCTCTGCAAAACATGAGCTTCTGCGAGTACAAGAGCAGCTCACTTTGGCAGAGAAGGTACCTCACTGTCACTCCTCAACCACAAACAACCAGAATGAACACACAACAAATACTGAATTTTGGTCACGTTGGCTAGAACAGCAATGTACAGTACGAACAAATTCTGAAGGATTGAGATGATAGGTACAGGCCTATTTAGCTTACTTTCCTTTATTTATGTGTATATAAAAAAATAAAGGAGTTGGAGAAGAAGTTCCAGCAAACTGCTGCCTACCGCAACATGAAAGAGATCCTGACTAAGAAGAATGAGCAGATCAAGGAGATCAGAAAGCGATTACAGAGGTGAGCATTTATCAGTAAAGATTAAAAAAATGCAAATATCATAAAAAAAAAAAATCCTAAAACGTATTGTATGTTTTAGAAAATATTTGGTACAGTTTAACACTTTAATTTGAATGCTTTTTGATATTTCCTTTAGCTGATATTTGTCTCATTTCTGTCTGTCCGTTCCAGATACGAGCCCAATGAATGAGTTACACCCGAGGCAGCTGGTTTAACAGATGTATGACAGGACCAAAATTTATGACTGTGGTTTGGAGAAGAAACCATCAGTTTCCACTGCTGTCAGACGAGAGGGACAGAAAAAAGCACTTCCACAAGGAATTGCTGTATTCATGCTTTATCTGGTTTCTTTAGTCCTTATTAGCTTGAGTAAAGAGCAGGAGGCTGGAAGTACACAGAGCTGAACACACATATTAAGTATTGACAAATGATAGCGTTCTTCAGCTGTGCTTCTCTTTTATGTCTCAGTTTGGAGTGTAGACTTCCCTCAGTGCTCTATGCAATTTCAATCATGTCCCTGTTTGACGAGGCCTTGTCCATTAGCTCAACTAGACAGATAACTGTCTGCCTGAAGCTTTGCAGTCTTATCTTTCAGATACGTGTAGGTTGGGTGTGGACTTTTAGCACCAGGTTAATGATTATTGCTATTTTGCTTGAGGAATGTTCATTTTTGCAGCCTCTAATCGAAATGCCATCCGTTATTGAATTAAAAAGCAAACCCCAACACCAGATAGTTCTGTAATTCTAACAGTTTGAAAGTTTGAAGTCACTCTGGATTGAATTTGTTACCTACATATTTTATCAGATTCATTTTGCATTTTTGAAACAAAACTATTTTCAGTGATCGGACTTTCTGTGAAAGTCCGATCACTGAAAATATATCTTATTTGTTTTTTGTTTCTTTCTGCTCTTGTGCGTTGAATAACATGCTTAGTGATCTAGAATAATTTCCCTACTTCCCTACACAAAGGGCATAGACTATTTTTGACTTTAATTGTGTATTTTTTCGTATTGCTGTGGGTGATGGAGTGTAAGAGAAAAGAAAACTATATACATGATGTTCATGAAGTAATGCTCTTGTAGAGTGTGATACATCAACCCTATATTACACTAGATGTGGATTTGATTGTATTGTGCAAAGTATGGGGTAATAAAAGCTGTTACGTAAAAATAAATGTGTGTTCATTTTTAATAATCATCATATCTCTGAATTGTTTTACATACACTAAGTCTGGGATATGTTTTTAATCAAATGAGAAATAAATAACTTAGAAACATGCGCGGTGATATTTTAGCTTCTATTTTATACATTTATATCATGGTGTTTCCTGCGTCTGGCCCATTGCTTTCTGGGAAAGGCTCATGGCTTCAGTGACATGTATAAAAAAAGAATTGAATACAATGAATAAATGAAGGTAAAGTCACATCACTGTGTATGAAACTCACTCATTCAACGGGGCAACAAGGGGGCGCTATACTACAATTATATACAGGATATGTATAATTTGATAAAGTAACACAGCGCATCAGAAATGATGGAACGCTGCACACTTTATTATGATGGAAATATATAGAACCACGAGGACTAATGACATTATTTTATTTAGATAACATGTATGTTGCTTTATTTAACCACGAATTTAGTTTTACAAGGCTGGTTGTAAACCTTATTTCATATTCCAAACGGAACCACACATCTGCAAGTTACAAATACAGTCCAAACATTGCATTTAGTCTTTTCTGTCTGAATAAGAAATCAGAAGTAAATATCAAGAAACAAAGGAGAAGGAGATGATCACGTACACTATGTTAAAACTCCAGGGTCACCTTAGGAATTTAGATAGAGTCACTTCTTCAGCAGCACAGCAGGCAGAAAACTTTAAAAAAAGAAAAAAAACTTAGAGTGGATTTGTAACAATTATTTTGTATTCATCTTTGCTTTTATGTGGTACTTGACCGTAGGGGATGAAAGGAGATATTCAGCAAGAAAAGAGACTAGAATATCTTTATCAGTCGTTTCTTAGTATAAAACCAGGATATGCATTTGCTTAACTTGCGCTTGTTTGTTTACAACACATTTTATCACTTAACTCACTTCCTCAACAGTTGCAAATGTGTAAAAAAAAATATGTTTGTGAGCGCTGCCTTGTGTGTGCTAACCAAGTGAAACTGAGGTCATATCAGTTACACACAAAGTGGTCACCAGTCGCTCAACCGTCACCCCCCTCCTCCTGTTTTTCGTGAAACTCAAGCCACAGTCTGTCCTGACTTAAACCTTTGTTGTTTTCACATCATGTGCAGGAGGCGTTGCTCCTAGACCTGGTCCATCTCTGTTGAAGTGAGGTTTTCA
>JAPQRN010000014.1:9811664-9824035 GCA_037367275.1 Coranthus polyacanthus | reverse complement strand
TGGGAATACTGTACAATGGGTCGTGTGCTTTTTGTCTGCAGACTAAAACTGCAGACAGAGATGAAGTGAGTATATACCAGCACGTGATTCTGTGGTTATAGAGGAACCATATAAGAAGTGGTGATGAGGCTGCTTGTTAAAGCCACCAGCTGTAGAACTCAGATAAAACCAGAGCAGTGACTTAGAGTTTCAACTCTACAACTCACGTACACAGAATGGGTAAGTGACTTGCTGCAAAAATGATTACACTGACATTACTTACTTTGAGCTTCATATACACCACAGACCTTATAATATTAATATTGTTTCCTTTTGTTCTTCCTCTCCGTGTAGATTACATGGATGAGCTGTTTACAACTGAAATGACCACAGATTATAGTGGAACTGTAAGTACGCCTTGTAGATAATCATGTGTAGTGATGGCACCAGTATTAATGATGAGCCAACAATAAAAGCTAAAGCTATGTTTTTGATGTTGATGTACTGTATGAATAAGATATGTTAAAAAGCAATCACTGGTGGAATCTAACTAAGTACTTAAACGTTACTTGAGTATTTCCATTATATGCAACTTTATACTTCTACTCCACTACATCTCAGAAGCAAATATTGTATTTTTTTACTCCACTGCATGTGTCTGACAGCTTTAGTTACTTTAGTTACTTTAGTTAAACCCATGCATCTCCAAATGTGTTGATTTGAAGTGTTCCTTTATGGGTTGAGGAAAATATTTCAGCTTCTTAAGCTAAATAAATTCTCTAATAACTCTCTTGAAATTGCTGGAAAATGCGTTGTCACAAAGACGAAAACAGAGCCACTGCTGTAGATTAAACTAGCCAATCCTGAATAAAGTAGTTCAAATGATCTCATCCTTAAACATGCTGTGAAATACATATTATACAGCAGTTATGTTAGTTGAAAAACACAAAGAGTATGCATACTTCTACCTAAGTTTTGGAATTTTGAACTCTTTCTTGTTGTAATTACTTTAACTTAAGTAAAGGACTGAATACTTCCTCCACCACTGGTTACAATAGAGTCACACAGCGAGGTGACGAGCTTGACAAATGTGTTTCAGTGATTACAATTCATATGTGTGAACAAAGCCAGATAAGCCTGTGCAAAACAACAAATGCACCTTATTACATGCAAGATATTTGGAAATTACATTTTTCTGTCGAATATGTAGGTGCATGTCATGCTCCACGTACAGGAGATTTATCTAAAGCAGACATCTGTAAATACTTAAATGCCACAGTCTCTATCAGAGCTACATCAGCATCAAATTTTCCGCTGTTTGTGAAAAGCTTCACCTCAACTGCTTATCTATGTCCTACATCTCGATGCTTCTGGGGTACTAAATTCTGCTGCGGGCCCCTTTCTGGAGCCCCTCTGGATTGTTTCTATACCTCCCCCCCTATGCTTGGATTGCTGCAGGAAGTGGAGCAGTAGTGTGGTTTCTCCTGCACAGACACAACACCTGCACCTCAGTATTTTTTTTGTACACTCTGGTTAGCATGTACGTCACCAACAGTATTTGACATCAAACACTGGTGACTGCATCCCCACTAGAAGCATCTTACTTATGAAACCCTTACAACAGCGAGTGAGTAGGTAACAAGGACAGATTTTTTTTTGTTGACTGACAGGAAATGAAAACTGAGAAAGACCAACCAGTGTATTTGTTGCATGGAACCCTCTTTGATACCCCATCACATAATCACTTTTTGTGATTTTTTATTGCAGGAACCTCTTTCTGATTTCACAGATGACTATGATACTGCTCTCACTGGAAGCACAGGCATGTGTGACAGGACATGGGTCAGGCAGTTTCGTAGTCAGTACGAGCCACCTCTCTTCTGGATCATCTTCCTCTTGGGGGCTTTGGGTAACCTGCTGGTGGTTTGCATCTACACCACTGTGCGCAACCGCCTGAAAACAATGACAGACGTGTACCTGCTGAACCTGGCCATTGCTGACCTCCTCTTCTTGTGCACGCTGCCCTTCTGGGCTGTCGATGCCATCAAGGGCTGGGACTTTGGCGTCAGTCTCTGCAAAGTGGTGTCAGCCGTCTACAAAATCAACTTCTTCAGCAGCATGTTCTTACTCACCTGCATCAGCGTGGACCGCTACATTGCTATCGTCCAGGTTACCAAGGCACAGAACTTCAAGAAAAAGAGGCTGTTCTACAGCAAACTTGCCTGCATGGGTGTCTGGTTTATCTCCACTCTCCTGGCCCTACCTGAGTTTATCTTTGCCAAGGTGAAGACGGGCCAAAATGAGCAGTCCTTCTGTACTCTTGTCTACTGGAACAATGCATACAACCGGACTAAGATCCTGGTGCTATCCCTGCAGATCTGCATGGGCTTCTGCTTTCCTCTGCTGGTCATGTTCTTTTGTTACTCTGTCATCATTCGCACACTTCTGCAGGCCAAAAGCTTTGAAAAGCACAAGGCCCTGCGAGTCATTTTTGCCGTGGTTTTCGTTTTTGTCCTTTCTCAGCTTCCTCACAATAGTCTGCTGATAATGGAGGCAACGCAGGCATCCAATACTACTATCACCAATTGCAACACTGTAAGAGGTTTTGATGTAGCTGGACAGGTAGCCAAGAGCCTGGCATACACTCACGCCTGCCTGAACCCATTCCTGTATGTCTTTATTGGAGTTCGGTTCAGACAAGACCTCCTGAGGATTGTGAAGATGTGCGCTGGTGGTCTTGGTAAAGGAGGGCTCAGTAAAATACAAGCAGTTCCCAAACGCCCCTCTGTCATGTCAGATACTGATACTACCCCTGCCCTTTCCATATAAACACAGATTTTCCTAAAATCATCAACCTGAGACCTGAACCTACAGTACATTTCGTATTTTCCATATTTTTCCTCATGCATTACTTGTTAGTTGCAGACCAAAGACAATGTTCAACTTTAAAGCAAAAAAACATCTTCGTTTACATTCATTACATTCATATTCTGACAATACATGCAGGCTTTTTGGAGACACTGTATAAACTGTATATTAATGTAAATACTGTTTTTTTTCTTACTGTTTTTTATGTTTTTTACGTTCTTTTCAAGATGTAATTGTTTGCTGCTGTGACTGATTTACAACAAAAAACCTGTATTTTCTATTTTAGGTGCCAAAAAATCCATTAAAAATGATTAAAGTTTGAAGAATACTGCATTTTTTTGTGAATGCCGCTCAGAAACCACAAAAAACAAGAGACAAGAAAGCACAATAGTATTTAGATGCTATAAATATACCATAGGCAGTTTGATGAGTTCAGCTATTTGTATACACTCTGCATGGGAAAGCATTTAAGTGCTTTCACTGTCAGATACCTTGCGCGGCTTTCGGTTTGACTAGCCATCCTCTTATTGACAGTTTGTACCAGCCGTCTGCGCCACACTCTTAACTGCTGAATCCTTTCTAGGTTTGGCAATGACTAGGCAGTTTCACAATCAGTGGTAACGGGTGCCCATTCAACTGGCATGAAAGACGTTTCCCACATCGACCTCACAGCGGTTGTTATTCAGACAGGTGCCAGCCATCCAGACAAACAGACACAGAGGTGCTACTTGGTGGAATCTTAACCCTTGTACGGTATTTGGGTCAAATTGACCCGTTTCAAATTTTTACAAAAAAAGAAAAAGGGTACAAGTATACATTTTTTCTACTTGATGTGCATGTACAAAAATTTGAACACACATGCTGCTATACCCCACACATTTACATCCTTCATATGGTCTTCAGGTCAGTTTGACCTGCATACCCAGGGACACTACACAGACATAAATACGCACAGATAATGTTACATTGCTATAATCTAAGCACCGAGAAGCTGTTTGATCTCACTCTTTACCCTGTCATGTGACCACCTTCAAATCCCTTGTTTACAATGTTATTCTATAACATTTTCTCACACTATACACCTCGCACCTGCACATCAAAGAGCTCAATACATCACAGGACACAATCTAACACCCTCACTATGACCCAGTTTGGACCCAAGGTATACCAGAGGATCTCAAAGGTAAAGACAACACAAGGGTTAATAAGGACTTTTACTCAAGTACTGAACTTTACTGGAGTATTTACATTTAATATGCTACTTTATACTTCTACTCCACTACATCTCACTGAACATGTCTGACAGCTTTAGTTACATTTCAGATCACCTCACTTTTTCATCCCCTTCCTATAAAGTGAAAACCACATCTCTCTAACTTCAGTTGAGAAAATCCCCCTACTTCCCAAGCTAAATAAATGCTTTAAAAATCCCCTTGGATTCGCTGGAAAATACGTCGTGACAAAGCTGAAAAGAGGCCTGTTTTTCTAAGCTCACGCATGCTTCTCACGGGACAGCGACACTACAAAATTATGATGATCTTATAGAATCTGGTTGCTGCGTCGCTGTAAATGAAACTTGTCACCAGTATAGACCGTATTTCAAATGAGCTCAACCTTAAGCATGTACAGCAGTAATATGTAACATACTCATGATTGCAACAGTAAAATATTTCAAAAACATCATACTAATAGTGATAGTAATAACACTGACGGGGACCATTTTACTGCACTCTGACTACTTTACATTTTGCTGATAATACCTTACATACTTTTACTTAAGTAAGGTTTTGAATGCAGAACTTTTACACGTAGCTTAGTATTTTCACAGGATCTGAATACTTCTTCCACCATTGCTCAAAAACTTTCCATGTTCAGCCACAAGTTACGGTGAGTATCACACTGAATGTTTGGGTGCATGTCATGTTCTTTTACTCAAAGCCACAAAATCTACATGGGATTTGGAAAAAGTCTAGCAGAAGAGGAACTGTTTTTACTTCTCTGGCCTGTGCAACCAATAATGAGAACAGATCAGTTCTATTTAAGTCTAAATGGTGGCCTGGTGGCATGTTTTCCATTTCTCTCTGAGTTGTGGAACATGACATTAGTGTGGAATCACAGTTTCATTACACCTTAATCAGAAACTTTTGGTATCGAGCAAGGTGCTATCAGTATAAGGTATGAGGCATTGGGAATTTTGGCTACATTTCCAGGCTGAGGTTTTTATGAATAGTCTTTCTACATGCATCACTCTGTTATAGACTTACAGTGTGTTCAGGGTGTAACCTGCCTCTTGACCTGGTGTCAGTGAATCGTGGATGGTTGGCATCATGGCTTATCCTCTTTGTGTTGCATTTACAGTGGAGCTCAAGGTTTAAAGTTTCTCATAAGGTTCTTATGTGCTTTTAGGAATGCAGTGTTTGGTCAGTGCCAAACATGTCACTTCTCATTTAACCAAAAAGCTCTAGATTGGTCTCATCCATCCACTGAACATTCATCCGACATTGACATAACCATGGTGACCGACGCCTTTAGTTAATACACAGACTAACACACGTCTTGATATTGGTCAGCCATTCCTAACAATCGAAAGGTGGAGTCCAGACCAGAAATTATTTTGTAACCCTTACCACCTTGACGAGCATTAAAAACTCTTCTTCACGTCTTCAAAAATCTTCTGTGTTCGAGCCATGACCACAAACCTGTGTTGTCAAGATCGGACTTTGATAATGAAGATCCAGATTTCTCTTCTATAAATAAGATCTTTGGATAGGATTTTCCACACGCACATCTGATTGTCCTCCAATTGATTAAAAATACTCTGATATCCCCTTCTAGAGGCTCACACACATATATTTAAGATCGGATCATTTTCTACAGTAAATAAATGAGTGAGTTTCATGTTTTTGTCTTGTTTGATTAACTGGGTTCCCTTTCTTTTGTTTTAGGCCTTGAATGAAAATGTGATCCTGTTTTACATCACATTTATGCAGAAAAAGAGAAAATTAGAACAAATTCACCAACTTCTAAGCTCCACTGTGTTATGCAAAACGAATGGTCCATATGTATACTATAAAAGGACTTCGGAATCACATGTAAAAGTGTGTCTACGTGCTCTTTAGATTTGCATGTCGATGGTTAAACTGTAAAGCTCTTTTGATGGCTTTATAGTACATTTTGTACATTATATATAGTGATGTGATGCAAGACAATGAGAAGAGAGATGGGGGGAAGACAAACAGATAACACCACAAGACACATGTTAGATACAGTGTTGAACAGCAACTGTAAAAACAAAAGCTGGCATGTTATTGTGGTCACTGAGGTCGGCCCCAGACAAGTGCAGTCTACCTGCTGAATTCAGGTGAGACCACAGACACATTGTTTCATTTTCCTACTGTGTACCGGCACCTTCCTCTCACGACAGGAAGCCATCAGTCAAGTCAATAACAACACGTCCCGTTTTAACTGCAAACCTGTGACCCTGCATGTCTCGATAATGTCCTAAATGGAAACAGTAGTCGAAAGTGTAATCTCACTTTGCTTTGCACCTTGCTTTGCTGTTACCTCTGCAATGTAACGCTTTCCGATTTCAGAATCAACTTCAGGGTTCATAAAAACACATCCCAGTGTTCATTCTTAGTACACCAAGGAGAAGTGGTTTGTTCTACTTTTTTTCTTCTTTTTTTTAAAAAAAGAAGAAACGTATGAAATGTGTCATATCCTATTGCAAAATGCAATTTATCTTCTTGTTGTGATCTTTATGTGATCTGTTTCATGTGATTTGTTTGAGCTTGTATCAAGAATATCACTAAGAGAGTTTTATCACCTGATTCACTGGGTATCAACAAAATCTACACTAATACACATCAGTAAAACAACACTAACCATCCAACCGAGCAAGCAAGTCCAAGTCAAATCATTTAAAGTAAAAGCACCAGTACAGCAATATATAAATACTCCCTTACAAGTAAAAGTCCTGCATGAAAAGTTCTACTCAAGTAAAAGTGAAAAAAGTAAAAGTAAGTCGTAAAGTATTTAAGTAAAAGTAGTGGTTTGGCCCCTTTGACTGAAAAAGTCTCATCCACGACTTCATTAGATTGTTAATAGTGAAGCATCAGTGTTTAAGCATCATGTTAGTGTTGAAGCCGCTGGAGGTGGAGCTAGTTCGAACTACGTTATATCCAGTTTTATAAACACAGACACCAGATAAATCTGAGGGCTCATCACAATGGTAGAAGAGGGAAGAAACACAGAAATGTGTTTTCAGTTTTTGAACTTTTTCTCTAATCTTTCACTTTTGGTCAGATATTGGATGATGTGAACATATTATTGAAATCAAACCATGTGAGAAGTTTAGAGGATCTGAAATATGAGCTGACTACACACTGTAAGAGGTCACAAACCAAAACCACAGGTTTAACCTTTAGCCTTCATTTTAAAATCTTATTATATGATCCATTGTGTAAAATCTTTGTCTGAAAAGTAAGTTAAGATTAAGATCACTGTATGTTTGTAGCGCCGGTGTCCTGCGAGAACCACGTATCTCTAAAAAGTCAGCTTTTCCTGAGCTCAGCAAACAGCCCTGTTTTGTTTAGCTTAAGAAGCCATAAAAAAAAATAATCTTCAAAAAAAAATCAGCACATTTGAAGATCGTTGGTTTTCACTGGACATAAAAGGGATGAAAACTGTAATCTGAGAAGTAGAGACAGAACTGTCAGACAAATGTAGTGGAATAAAAAGTACAGCATTTGCCTCTGAGATGTGGTGGAATAGAAGTATAAAATAGGATATAATGGAAATACTTAGTTACATTCCACCACTGCTCTCTTTTGCACATCTTCTTTATTTATTATCAGCCACAAGGTGGCGTAGCGTGTACAGCAAAGCAGGCCTGTGCTTCAGCTTCGAGTGAGTTTCCAGCTAACACTCAAGTTTGAAATGAAACTAACCCCATCTAGTGGCAATCTGGATGGGAGGCCAAGTCCATGGGAGCAGTGTCGGACATGAAGTCTCAGGTTTCTGGGGTTTGTCTGTCCTGCGTCGGTCCAGACAACAGACAGGCAGATTGATCATGGACTGTATTGCTCATATTCCATGCTCCTCATTATCCAACAACTCCGTAGTACTCCTGTAATCACCACTGGGGAAAACAGTAAAAAGTAAAAAAGTGAGCAGGCCTGGACTGTGTAGTGAAGAATGCGAAAGACTCACAAGTAGAGCAGCACCTGTGGTTTGGGAACATCCCATCCATCTTTCTGCACAGGGGGGAATTGTACGTGTGTGTATGTGTGATGTGAAAGAGGGGGAAAGAAAAAGAGCGATAGAGGGAGGACGTGGTGGAGTCTATGAGTAATAGGAGAGACAGAGCAAGCATATGTGACCCATTGACATTGAGCGGGCTACAGTCTGGTTTCAACTGGCCTACGGTCTGGTTCTATGGACCACAAAAAGCCTCGGGGACAGAGGCTCATGCATCAACACTGACCCACTGGCTTCAAGCACCGTTTACTATCCACAACAAGTACAGTTTGCAAATAGGCAAACATTAAAGTTAGGGGTTGGTTTGTGAATAAATCATTCACGTAAGAAAGGAAATAGGAAATAGGAGAGCTATCCTTTATTCAAGCCAACAGGATCTTTATACCGCTCCTCGGCGTAAAAAGAAATGTAATAGAACTTAGACCTCCACAATTCCAGCCCAAACAGGGAGCCTCTTATCGTTCGCCATCTCTCCCACAGCTAATATTTCACTTCAGCTCCCGGGCTCACAGAATGAGAGACGTTTCCATTTCATGTCAGTCATTTCCAGGCCTGTGTGTTACCTGTGTGGTGATAAGTGTTTGACTGACTGGGAGTGTCGTTAGTCACTGTCCAGCTCCGAGTGACAGCCACAGATTGACGCTGATGATGAGAGGGGGAAAGGCCCCCGATGCGTTCAGGGACGACAACAGAAAACCACGGTTGGTTGAGGTGCTGGTGGTGGTGGTGGTGGTGGGGGATGAGGAGGAGGAGACACGTTTACACATGCATGTCCATACATCTTTACACAACATACCAAACACATGCACCGATCAAAGGGAATTAAAACATGGCATTCTGTTGTTAGAATGATACCATCAAGGGACATCACAGGCCTCCTTATTTGCATAAATCTATTAATTTTTTTGTGGAATGTGAATAATTTCCATTTGCAGGAGCTTGTATAGAGACAGCTTGACTGTATTTTCCCACCCAAAAATAAATAGGATAATGGCCTGTATTATATTTTATCATCCTAATCAGCAGTTTACGTACAAATGCTAGAGGAATACAAATGATGCCTTTTGTAAATCATTTTAATCACAATAATAACAACGTATAGACGTACAAACTGGGGCCTTACTGTGACTTATTCTTTACAGGATGTATTAAACTTACCACATAAAATACAATAGATAAAATATGAATAATATAATGACGTCAGCTGATACAAATACACTATAACTGAACATTAATCAGTTCTTTCAACATTAATATTTCTTTCTAATTAAAATACTCAAAATATCGGTATGGGGGTGTGATTGATTGATTGGTATTTTATTTGTGTCATGCACAAAAAAGTGTCCAACCCCCTCAGATTCACAAGACACCACAAAACAAAGCTGCAGTGGTGACACAGAATACAATTTATTACATAATCAGCATTTCATTTACATCTCAGGCTTAGCAAATAAAATCCGCCACATGAAAAATCTCCTTCCTAAAACACAAGTTTTTCATAATCATCCGATCAAAAGAAATCAACGCAAGTCTTATCAAAAAGGACATTCCTTGCACCCTCATAACCCGGACAGTAGAACAAAAAATGAAACTCACTTTCAGTTTCACCTCACTCACACAGCAAATGTAGTGACGCTACACCCGCTGATTTCTACGGTTAATGGTAATATTCCTGAACGTAACTGTGCACATAAGGATCTTCACTGTAGTTATTCTTTATGAGACAATATGTTTGTAATTTTTACTGATGCCATATACATATATCAACAGACCATTTTTCTCTCCTAATCTCCTGAATGTCACAATTTGACCTGTCTTGGAAAAATGACAAAGCCTTCAAATTAAAAAGGGCTTTAGCTCACTGGCCCAAGGATGGCCACGTGAAAAGTCCCACTTAAATGTGTTTTTAGCGAGCCTATGTTCGTGACAGCTTCACAAATCTATTCCGAAGCTGAAGCTTTTGAGATTTATGTCTGATGTTTGGAGGTTCCCATCCCGTGTCTCCGCTGATGGCCACCGCTGAAGCAAATTTATGAACTCCCGAAAAGGATTGAAAGCGTAGAGTTACGACCTCAAACACCAAAGGCATAGTCAAACATATCACCTCATATGATATATATGATTATTGTTTAAACATGTGGACGCTCTAAACAGATTCCCCGGTCGATTTGACTTCGTGTATTGATGGCACGAGTGGACGTGGAGGTTGCAGTCATGTATCCGTGTGTTAAAGAAGCGCTTGGCTAAGACTAAACACGTTTTTCTACATCACTGCATATCTTACTCCGTCTTCTCTTATTCCCACCTGTAATACTTACATTTATTAAAAGAAATAAAAAGACTGAAAACATGCACAGTAAGTCTTAGTAACGGCTTGTAAAATCACAGTCCCAAATGAACATAGCAGGATAAAAAGGCATAGACCGCGCTGACAGGAACCTTAGATGAGCCCTCTCATAGGGAATATATGAAAAGAGTACATGCGATGGTGATGATTGCGATGATGTGGGAGATAGTGAAGATGTTAACAATAAAGTTTTAAAGATAAATTACAAGCACCCTTGGTTTTTTGCCTTCACCATTAGTCTCACTATGGGCCAACAAAGAAAAAAACAACAGGAAATAATACAGCACTGCAAGGCCAAGAAGTTCAATCTCTGGACATCTCTGGAACATGTTTCACCCTCAAAGTCTCTGCCCTTCCTTCCTCCTCCTCCTCCTCCTCCAAAAGCAGTATAAGGCGTGAGATGGATGGGCTGAGCGTTGCAAGGTTTCCAAAAGCGAACAGTGAGTCTGACTGCTGCTCTACCTGAGGAGCAAAAACAAAAGAGCCATCTCTACCTGTAGGACTGTGGGAGTCGAGGCTTTGATCTGGACCAGAAAAAAGAGAGTAGTTTGATGAAATATTGATGCTTTTTTTTTTTAACTGTGTCCTGTGGGAGCTCAGTCTGCTCTCAGGATGTGTGCTGCGCCAATCCGCAATACCGCTCCACGCCTCGCTAGATGAGAATGGACTTTACTACACAGCTCAAGGAACCTTATGGGTCCTAATGGGCCTAATGATGACCCCCCACTCAGGGCCAGAATTGGTTAGCCAACTTTTTTTTTGGTGATCAAAAGGAGTTGTGCTTTTAATCAGTCAACACCTATTGTAAAAAACACACGCATGAGCCATGTATGTCTGAAAACTCGAAAGAATCTTGACAGCAAAGCCCGCGCATGACTTAAATCTTTATTTGCCGGTGGGTCGATAATTGTTTGCCCTTGAAACAAAGGAGCAAAAGCTTTATGTGCGTCCGTTTTCAACTTTATTTGGCGCATTTGTAAAAGTTAGAACCAGGCAAACAACTTGCACTTAAAATATGATCATCTTAAAATAAATAAGTGCTCATTAACACTTGAAAATTTGCTGCATGGAGTTAAAACGCAGCTTTGCCTCTTTTTTTTTTTTTTTGCCAAGTATTCAAATAATAAGGCCTTGTTAGGCCCAGTATCAGACCATGTAATACGATTTCAACCGGGCGCCCAGAAAGTTTGATTTGAGTTTATATGAAAGTGACCCACATTCTTCAAGCACCAATGGAAAAAAAAAAAGTCTGAATATTGATAATTGCCTCAAGTGCTTTTGTCTGAAAGTTAAGAGGCCAACACACTCCAATCAGACCCAAAAAGAGGGTGAAAAAAGACGAATGGAAGGGGGGGGATTTATCACTCTCCCATGCTCACGTTCATACACAGAGATAGACGACGGGCATAATGACTTCTGTGTTGAAAAAAAGCAGAGTGATTATTTAAACTTAAAGGAGAGAAAGAGGCAGAGGAACGGGTCGACGGGGAGGAGGGGGAAAAGGGGTCTTAGGAGGAGCCAGGGGCAGCAGATAGTCTGGGAAAGGTCTTGCGTTAAAGTGGAATTAACATGCCTTTCCATTGGAGTCCATTAGATAATCATATTCATACCACACAAGGCTCCAAACCCTCTCTGTTTCATTATTCCCTTTTAATCCACCCTGATAAGGGGGCGCAGGCATCGTGGTTTTATTATGTCGTCATTTGGAATCCACATGAAATCCCCACGGGATGTTATCACGGGGAAATTGCTTAAATAGCCCAAGTGGATATAGTTTTGGGTTTATTATTTCTGACGGATTCAAAATAACTGCAAATATCCTTTTCTGAATATTGGGGGCTGAGAGTCTTATCAGTCATTCACACTAATGGCCCACTCAAGCCACCCGATACCTCCGGCAGGCAGGGAGCAGGGAGGG
>JAPQRN010000014.1:9751561-9780894 GCA_037367275.1 Coranthus polyacanthus | reverse complement strand
GTGGGGTGGGTGTTCCTCAGCACAGCTGGAGCAAAGCCAAAACTAAAAGTGCAATTCTCTGAAGGTTTTGTTTTTCCTCTGTGGTATTTACAAAGTGATTGAGCGCATTTTTGAGTGTCATGGAGTATCTCATTACGCCCCTAAAAGCTTTTTATCCATCCACATGTTCACAGATATGTACACATGTGTTGCAAAGTGTAGATACACATACTTAGTCATGCATGCACGCAGACACATAATCTCTCATTTTCTTCACTTTTCTCAACAGTACCAAACTGTACACACTTGGTGCAGCTGGAGGATGGGGTCGTGATTATTAACTGTTTGGCGACCTCATGACTTCATCTTTGGTGCTGTCAGAGGCGGCCCACATTATGTCTCTGCTCGGCTCAATGGGCTCTTTGTTCTGGCTTGGCTCTGGAGCAGCTCAGCATGGGGCTGCGTGAGTCCAACAGTCCCACTGCGGCTCTGGAGGAGGAGGAGGGAGGGAGTAGTATGGATGCATGGAGGGAAGTAGTGGATGAAGAGAGGGAGGGAATGTAAGGGAAAGGGGATGAGGAGAGATGGAGGGGGATACAGGAGATTTGGGAAGGACATGGGAACTGGAATAAGACCTGTGAAAATGAGGAATGAAGGCAGTAAAGCGGGAGTAAGTTACAAGAGATTAACATAAAGACAGTGAAAATGAGATACAGAAGGTGAGATGTAGAGAGGGAAAAGAGGAAAAATGAAAGATGGAGAGGGAGGGGATGGGATGGGAAGGGAAGGGAGAGCATGCCACAGGTGAATCTTAAAGTAGCCTTGAGCTTGCTTTTTGCTGTGGTAATTTTAAACACATCGCTGTGATTTATTCCAAAATAATAACACCAGATTGTAAAGGCAAACATATCAGCCCAGCTGCAGCGGCCATTCTTTCGTGGAATGTGGGATTAATGGAAAAGTAATGCAGAGATTAGAGAAAGAGTGGAGCAGGAGAGGAGGATTTCTGCAGCGGGAGTGACAGAGGAGGTCATACATGAGGAGAGCTCATTACTGAGAGGGGACAGCAACAGGAGGGGAGGGAAAGGAAGCGAGCAAGAGAAGAATGTAAAATGTAAGAATAAAGGACAGAGGTGAAGAAAACTGAGGTAAAAAGATCAATGAAACAAAATGAGGGAGAAGCCACACAGAAAATGAGATCAGACAAAGGAAAGTTTCCATGTTTGGAATATTAAATTGCTTCCACTTTTGTAGACGTCTGTATATTATTTTAACAAATATTTGTACTTAATATTACATGAAGTTGGTTTTGTGTCACAGTGTGTTTTTGTTGTTTTCGGGCCAGTATAAAGTGCCCAGAAATGCTTTTTTTTTTTTTTTTAAGTTTTCTTTTAATGCTAACCTCAACCTCAACACAGAAATATTGCATTTTCCAGAAGAAGTTGGTTAGAAATATTTTGTTATACTTAAATGTTTTTTTTCTGCTATCTTGGTATGGAAAATGAGTATGCCATAATGTACAAAATATTACACAGAACTCAGTTTTTAATGTTGATGACTCTGAATTTGAATATTCTTTTATATTTTCAGTGCTGATCCAGGCTTTGGAAATGCCTAAAATGCCAGACACCTAAAATAAATACTCCCGTTGAGTATAACTGACAGTGAGTGAAGGCATAGTGAGAATTTTTTTATTGTAATTGACACTTGAACGTGGCATATACTTCCTAACATCCAATCACCCCAGTTTCAAGTTTCTTTGTCATGCCTTTCCATTGCATTACAGAGTCGCTTAGAGAGTTGGGTGCTTTTTCTTTTTTCCTCTCACCTCCAACCTCCAGCCCCTCAAAGCAGACAGTGGTTAAGTCTGTTTGGCCAACATGCGAGATCCTCTAATCTGCAGGGCTTTCCCTGCCTGCTACAGACACTGTAATGAAGGGGTCCGGGTTTCACCTGTATTTTAAGGGGGAGAGGGGTGAATTAGACCTTGTTTATTAAACCGACACTCCCATTCATATCACAGGTGGGGGTCGGGTCTGTGATTTTGCAGGAAAAGTGACCTCACCTAAAGCTGTAATGATTACAGTATGAAATTATTTTATGTGAGGTGTACTGGCACCTTTAAAGTCTGAATATAAAAAAGTGGAAAATGAACTAATGTTATTTTAAATAATTAATCTGTCAAACTGTAAAAAAGTTGATTCAGTTGGCCTTGAGCGTTAGCATGATGTGTGCACAGAACAGCCAGTCATTGTGGCAGCGGACTGAAGGAATCAGTTGAGTTGTGTTATTTTATGGCATTTGGCTTGTAGTTTGGAATTCTGATTGTCATGCTCTCTGTTAAAAAGGCCTTATGTCCAAATGTGACGGGTTAGAAACAGTAAGCATTACCAGCTGCACCATCAAAGGCCCAGGCATGCTGTTCATTTAACCCAGATCCGTCACACTCATGTGTAGCCCCTGATTCAACCTGTAATGTAGACATTCAACAGAAGGCATTAGACTGAGACTAATGTAGAGTTATGGATGCGAATTAAGTCTCAGTACTCTACCTGTGATATGTCAAAGGTTAGGACTGCATTTGAATATATTTGGTAGTGTGTGCCTTTTGATAGATACTCTACAGGTTTACAATGAATAGTGTCATTACCTGCAAATGTAAGTAACCATTTTGTGCCAGTAAACTGAGTATGGTCTCGTTTTATCATTTAGACCCTGCTTCCACGAAGTAATGTTTTCTGACATCTGAAAATGGTGCTTTTTCGAGATGGTCTTCTGAAAATCTGAAATGATCTCTGTTTAGTGCAACCAGGAGAAACTAAGCTTTTGGAAAACTATGTTGTGAGCCCATTTGAGCTGTGTGGCTTGTCATCAGCAGAATATGATATGTAAAGTAAAACAAATGAATGATGACTCTTGTTTTCAAAAAGCAGAAGGGGTTTGAACAGGTGTTTAACCAGATGACACACAACTGCGGCTGCTCTCCTCCTTACAGCACAGTTATTTTGGAATGTAAAACACATAACTGAACTACTCACAGAAAAATGTTGTACTTTTTTTCCCCCTATTGTTTTGGACATTTTAGTGCAGACGGACGCACTAAACTGACCATCAAAAAACCTTTTCTGGATTCGTGTAATTTTCACACTTAAAGAGCTTTTTAGTGCGGATGCAATCTGAGCACTGAAACAGTTTCACCTCTGTTTACGGGGCTGTTAAGCAGGTATGAGAACAGATTAACAGCAACAGCACAGCCGGTGAAATAGACAAGTTCATCTGCACATCCAAAGGCCTAATCACCATAGAGAGAGAGAGAGAGAGAGAGAGAGAGAGAGAGAGAGAGAGAGAGAGTCCACTTTTGACTTAGACGTTCACCAGTCATTGATAAAGTGCTTAGCAGCAGGAAAATTAATGAATCCGGCCTGACTGGGAGAGGGGGTTTTTGGGTTGAAGAGGAGGGAGAGTAGGAGGATGTGGAGGAGGGCTGTTGGGGGGGTAATCCTGTTCCAGCTAAATGGCTGATCCCTCTCATTCCTTAGATATCAAATGTCAAAAGTTAAATTAGCCTGCTAGCCTCAGATAGGAGTTAACATGCTTTTAAACGGGGCGGGGGGCGGCGATTCCTGCCCCCTGTGGGATGGCAGGCAGGTGCCTTTGAAGTGTCTAATTATCCAGCTCCTAGTAAGTGCTGGCTAACTATCTTAATGGAGGCCTCTGTGTTTCAATGTAATTTATACTCATACGCATACATATATTAGCAGACTGTCAATTCGTATTTATAGGCACAATGTTTGTTACAGTATTTAGAGAACAAAGTTGCAAATATTGAAAGTTAAGTAAAGCTTTGTGCTATTTTTCTATACTGTAAGGTGGGAAACATCCACAGTGGCATTTGGATCATATTTGATGTGCTTGAAATTGCTGTATTATTTTTTCTATTTTATCCTAACTGTTGGCTCGGTGCTTCTTTGCTTTGGCTGGATATCCATTTCTCTTGGCGAGCTGTTCCTAATCTAAGTGCCACAGACTTGGTCCGGATCACTCTGGTGTCAGAAGTGGGATTCCAATGCTGAGGCCCAGTGGAAAGCTGGCCCACTCCGGACTGGTGGGCAGTGTGCCCAGATCCACCCTAAAAGACCCACTATCCCAACCGGTCATAATTCTGCCCTAGTGTGCAATCACTTTACATTGTTACAAAGGTCAGTATAAATAACTATCAGGTTATGGCTGATCATAGTTGGCTTGTGACTATCTGAAGCAATGCTAATACAGTCTGTAAGCCAATCAGAACACTAAATGGCATTTTTCTCTTTGAAGCTTTGATCAAATCCATCTCTTGGTGTTTGATTCCTCAAAGAATGCAGGCCAAGGTGCCCTCTGAGTGAAAAACCTTAAAAGCATAACTATCCATGGTCAAAAAAGCATCAGTGTGCATTTCAGAGTCGGGGCTTTCAGCTCTCTCACTGCAATGCTCATTGCTCCCTCACAATGTGGCCCTGATGAATGGTAGTGGGGTTTCGGGGCCGCTCTATGGTGGGCCTGTGCCCCTAATGGGTGAATAAGGGGTAGCTAGGGGCAGGCGGAGGCTTGGCACGACACAACCCTGCTGTGAGGCTGATTTGAGGTGAGCGCAGAGAAGAAGGAAGGAGCCAAGCAGGCTTTGATTTGCCCCTCCCCAGCCCCGGGGCCTGGAGGCTGGGACTGTGAGATGCTGAGCGCTGGGTGCGTCCCAGCAGACCCCCAGCGGCAGAGAGAAGGAGCTGGGACTGCAGGCTGTGGAGCTGGGGGTTGGGGTGTGGGCTGCTAAGAGGCAAATTGAGATGTGGGAGTCGTGGAATTAGTTTAGATGATTATTGAAGAGGGCATTTGCGGGCACTGTGTGGGGAAATCAGCAGCTGACAATAGAGCGCTAACCAAGACAGGGAACATCCTGACCTGCCCATGCTTCTCTCTGCAATTTGCCCCAAACATCAGTCACATGATGATGATTTACATCGTAGATTTACTCTGCAGACACCGAATCAAACGTGAACACAAAGTTACTTGGAGTGAACTTTATGCTTGCTGAAATTCTCCATAGCGCTGACAGATATTTTGACTGGGGATTGCTAACTACCCTGCCCATAGATAATAAAGTAATGACCTGATTCTGACATGAATGCCTTCTGACATTTAGGAGATTTGTGTTTGCCTGTCAGGCAGTTTCTCGAATGTCACACTTGAAGGCAGATAGATGCACCTTTATTAAGGCTCTGTAACCTTCACGTGATTCAGAACTGAACTCTGTTGTCAGGAAAGCGCCCAGCTTCTTGTGGCACTGAGCCCGTCAGCCAAGAAGTTGATCAGAAAAATACCTCACACAATTGCTGTAATCTCTTGCGCTCTTGTTGTGTTGGGTTTGGTGGAGTTTGAGCGGTCTCTCTTTCAGCCTGCGCTAATCGTGAATGATTCCCTCTGTCTATAGTGCCAATGCCAGGGCCAGTGAATCAGGTACATAAGCCTAAGCCGCTTGGAGAGGTGCTCTTATTAAACTCTAGCCAGCTGCTGGAATGTTTCATCCCCCTCTCATTGTTAATTGGGGAGACTTGAGTCTTTCCCGGGAGTTGATTTGCAAGAGAAAGAAAAAAGGAGCAAGAGATTATTGCACAGGAGGAGAGGAGCTTTGAAGAAGTGTTTTGTGATTTCACTGTATATCCTCCACTTCTCTCCTCCTCGTTCACTCTCGATGTGCTCCCCAGCCAAAAGCTGTTTGTGCCACTGACAGCGGTTCTTTGAGAAGTTCGAAGGTGGAACACGGCCTATGTCTGAGTCTCTGGCTCAGAGGTACAACAACAACACCTCTGATGTTTAGGCTTTTTAGAGAAAGAGGTAAGAGGGAAAAGAGTTACAATGTGCATGGGTCCTTTGTGCACCCCTGAAACATACATGTCCCAGCTTTAGAGACTTTGACAGAGTCCAGGCCGGAGGGCAAATCAGATGTTTGAGAGTCAAGGACTGATTTGCCTATAGAGGAACAGTAATCCTTTTTTTTAACCTCTGCCTCTAGAAATACCTTCAAAAACAACAAGCCAAGGGTTTTGTTTCACTTTTCATTCTTTGAATTGGCCGGGCACCCTTAACTTTAGCCCCCCCCCCAATCCGACTGCCCAAGGAATTGGCCCCACTCCATATCTCATTATCTCTTTTAAATTTCATTTTGTCACTGCATCCACACTCTCTTTTATACGACCGCATTAAAGGCCATGCATAGAGTTTTCTCTGAAGGTATTCGAACCAGTGTTTTACAATAGAGACCCTAGACAAGAGGAAAAAAAGAGAGAAACCTGGGCTTTAGCATTTAATGAGTGGCTTGCTGGGGGTGAAAGGAGGATAGAGAGCAAGTGAGGGAGAGCAAGAGAGAGAGGGTTGTAGAGGGTTTGAGAGAGAGTGTGGGAGCAGAAAGAAAGAGTAGTAGGAGAGGAAGAATGCAGGAATGGAGCACCAGGTACCATTATAGTGGCAGAGAAAGCTCCTGAAATACTAGAGCTGGGGCGTGTGCTCTGATCAGGACGGCAGTGAGCACAATTACCTTCTTTTCAAATCCTTCAGTGACACTGCAGGAGGAAGGAGGACTTTGAAACTTGAAAGGCAGGAGCTCGCTTTCAACCTCAAACGCGAGCAGGAAAGGGCTCTGAAATTTGTTCAGTGCTCCCCATCCACCATTAGGTTGTTTCTTCCTCTCGCCTCCAGGCATTTAAGCGCTTTTTGAAAAGATGTTAAGAAATTCAATCACCATAGAGAGAGAGCGGGATAGTTCTTTTTTCTGTTTTTTTGAGAGGCATGCTTTCCTCTGGTCCACAGAGGACTGGCCTGCTGCTTTTGTGTTGGGCTGAATAGACCAGCTAACTGGTAGAGGACTGGATGCAGCAACCATGGGAAAAGAAGGGGAAATAAAAGAGGAATGAAAAATGAGGGAGGGAAAATGGGAAAGCGTCTGTTGGGCGGATGGTCAGAGTTAGAGAAGAGTTGCAGGGTTCAACTTTTAAAAGTTGCATGTGTTTACCTGTGTCTTCTCCGTCTTCATTAGCCCATTTTTGACGGATACTTGACATGTTATAAGAATACAGAAAGTTTCCAGCTGCAGGTTGCACAGGGGAGGAAGCTTACTCGAGACTGTTCTTTTTCGCTTCCAGCTGTCCTAGGAGTCACTTGACCCTTGTTCTGCTGAGTGTTTCTTTAACCATTTAAGGTGCTGTGAACCTCTAATGAAGCCCCTTAATGTGGTATATTGTAGAATGATGAACCCCCCTGTGGGTTTGCCATGGTGTCTGGAGGGGGATAGTGTGACTGTGACACCGCTGTGATTGAACTATTAGTCGCTTGACCTCCCTTGGAGGAAAGAGATAAATCTGAAAACCATTGGGGGTCACAGAGAAAGAAAGCAAAAAGAAAGGAAGAGCAATAGAGATGAGGTGAAAGAGTGAACAAGAAAAATAAATTAAAAAGTAGTCATGTATAGTATATTTTTAAGTAAGCATTTGGGTCTCTTGAGTAGCTTTTGGCACGTCAGGCAGAAGATGTTTTAAGCTAGTATTAGTGCTTGATGGCCTAACTGCTATACCATCTCGGGCCCCTGTGATGAATCTATTTATAAAACATCAAATATCTGTATGAAAGCAAGAAAAAGAGCTCATAAATAAGTAGCCAGCTTTTTTTTTTCTTTCCCAGAATGCTAGATTTTCTAGATGTGAAAGAGCCAACCGTACACAGTGCAAGCCTGGTCTTACATCCAGCTACATGCTCTACCCCTAGCAGTGCCTACTACCAGCCTAGTTTACAGTCGCGACTTGTTTCAATCCATGTCAGGAAATGAACCCAATTCTGAAATCCCTTTATGTTAATATTGCGCTTTGCAAGAGCAGACCTATTAATCCAGCTTTAACCGTATAAGTGCCATTATTCCCTTAATAAGATCACTGGCTGTGCAGTATAGGATTAAATACTTATATCATAACTGACACTGTCATTTCCTTCGGATGAGAGCGGCTTGCCTCTCTGGCTGTCAGTTCCGCATTAAAAATCCTTGAATCTGCTGCCAATGCTGCGCAGGGACACGACTGGCCCGAATGCAGGTAATAGATGTGGGAGAGTGAGGGGAATAAAAGTGGGACCTGTGGGTTGCTTCTCCTCCTCTCTCAATCTTATTTCTCTTGTTCTGTTTCTTTCTTTTAACCCCCCTTCTGATTGCTTCTGTTCTTCTCTGAAGTGGTAGAGCACTATAGCGGCCCCTCTTCAGCACTTAAGGTAGTGGCTCTTTAATCTGGCCCTCTCCTTTGCTCTTAATATGCAGTTGGATGCTGTTGGTTTGCAGTGCATAGTGGGGGAGCCCTGCGCCGCTAGGCTGCTAATACTACAGAACCTCTGGCGCCAGGACAGCGGCGTTTTGCCAGGTTCACAGTGAGAGACATTAACACAAGCAGGAGCACTGAGGTGTACCACTGACCAACACCCTCAATGGGAAAATCATAATTGCACATAACCAGGGCTGAACATGGAGACCATTCAGAGCAGCTAATGAAGGAATCACGGCTTGGAGAATAGACCAGACTGTGGTAATCAGACCAAATGAAAGAGAATGTTTTTACTCTCAGTGAAGAGTAAACTGAACTGGATGTGTGAAACCACTGGAGTGTTGCATTAATCTGCTAATGCAAGTAACTTGCTATCGTCAGTCTCACAATTTCGACCATGGCTGCAGCTATATCTATAAACACAACATTATAAGTTTACCAAAATCCTTTGATTGAGTTGTTCATTGCCCATGAAGATATTCAGGTCCAAATAACTGAAGATATAAAACAATATCCTAATCATATCCTATACCCTAAACATGGACCCAATGTCAAAGTCCATATAGTATCACACTACAGAGAAGACTAATACAAGGTCAGGAGGCTCCTCGACCCTCATACATGTCAGTTCAGGGGTCAAGTCAAAGGTCAGGGGTCATATCTTTATGGTGGAGCTCAGCCCTTGAACTCAACTCCATATTTATTCCTTTTACCCAGCATGCCAGGAAGCTTTTCCCCAGAGACCCCAGTAGTTCTAATTTTGCCCTCAGACAGAGAAAGAGATTTGGTGTGAGAACAGTGGGAGAAGGGGGGGGGGGCAAACAAGAGAATGTAGGAGGGTGGGGTTGATACAACCCATGACGCTAGTTAATGGGCAGCTAGGAATGCAGGCGGAAAGTCTGACTTGCCTCCTTCATGAGAATCCATTTTTTATAACAGGCAGAGTAAAATTTAAGAACAGAAATTGGGGAACGCTGTCTCGCCTGTGTGAAATATAGAGGGTGGGTTGTTTGTCTTTTCATACACTGTCTGCTTCTGAACTCCCATATATGGCTCAGTGGAAAGAAAACCCAGCAGTAATGCCCAATAGGTTACAGGTGTACAAATCTGATCTCCTCCTCATCCGTCTACCCGCATATTCTATGTATGTGGGTGTTCAGGTGTGTGTGCATATGATAGTCGAAATATGTCTTTTTTCCCTTCAAAGTTTTAACATCCCATTCTGTTCTTTTCTTTGCGTCTTCCTTTGCTTGCAGAGGATGAGAGTTCAGGCACACCTTACCACCGTGAGAGGCGCAACGCTATCAGCTCCCAGGCCCCAACGCCTGGCGCCCCTGACAGGAGTGTGACCGAGGAGCCCTCCACTTCCACAGAAGAGCGCCCCTCACAGCTCAAGAAGGAGCTCCACGGTTCCCTTCCACACCTAGCTGATCATGCCCTGCCATACCGAGGCACTTTGTTCGCCATGGACCCCCGTAATGGCTACCTGGACTCACACTATTGTAAGTACATTCATCAGGGAAAAAGATGAAAAAGTAAAGAGACTACACAGGTCAAGGACGTGTTTATAGTACCCGAAAATCTAAAACCAAGTTTGTCTCTTTACTGTCGGTGAGAGGCAGGACTACCAGATGCTTGATTAAGTCTTGACAGATTAGCCTATCTCATATGCTCATTCTCTGCTCTCACACACACGCACACACTTGTCTTGTTTTTTTGCCTGGGAAGTTAGTATGGGGAACGGCCAGCGTAGCTTCTTAATTCCCTCATTAGGGGCCTGTCTGAACACAGTACTCCACTTTCTCTCATCAACACACACTTCAAAGCCCCAAAGCAGCGCAGAGTCAAACCTCACCACCCCCTACTCTGCCTCTCTCTCTCTCTCTGGGACCCGGAGACTGTGTGAGAGAAAGGCGGCGAGAGAAAGAGAGACTAATGGAGATGAAGCCTGAGAGATTGAGGTGAAGTGAGAGCTGTGGCTTGAGCGAGATACTGAAGATAATTTGAAAAAAAAGGTGAGATAGTCAGTACTAGTTGGATGAAAGTGAGGCTGTGTGTGTACGTGGAAAGAGAGAACAGGAGATAGATGATTGGGGAGTAAGAGGCTGATTAGGAGGTTAATTCAGCAGCCACTGTAGCCAGGACTTAGCCTGCAGACAAGGATTTGATGTGATAGCTTGTTTAGTTTGGTTAAATTGGCTCTGAATTGGGGCAGACAGAGTGGGACAGAGTGATTTTAATCCAAAGGCAGTAATGAAAAGTCCAGTGGACCCCAACCTTTTACTGTAACTCTATTTATTCAGCCACTTCATTAGCTACTGCTCCCTTGCACTGGCGTTCTTTAGAGTCACAGAGGTGCCTCCTTAAGCGAAAGGTTACTTAAAACCAGGCAATGCTGCTGTGGACAGGACCCTTGAGGGCAAAACATTACTGCCAATTACATCCTGACCTAACTCAGCAACACTGCCACTTCTCATTTTATGTATGTGTGTGGGTATGTGTGAAGGAGCTCTGGAGGTTCCAAACCACTGAAGCCTGTTGAGGGGGGGGGGGGGAGCGGGGAGAAGAGGGTCACACTGAGGCTTAGGGTCATGTGGAAAAATCACAGCCTGAAATGGAGAGTTCAAAGGCAGCAGGAAAAGTCAAAAGGGCCGCAGAGCTTTAAGAGGCTTTCTTTGTGCATTGAGACTCAGGAGGTTGGAAGACTGCAATCATATGAGGCAGAGGAGAGCAGAGCAGAGTGATGCTGGCTGCGGATTTTGCTGCTCTGCATTTTAGTATAAAATCCTTTGGCTTTAGTGATGATGAATCAGTCAGCAGTTGTTTTAAGTTCACAAAATGGTAAATAAACAAGAACCGTAAGTTCAATCAGATACATCCACTATCCTTGCATCATAATCTTTCCATGCATTTCTCTCAATTACTGGCAGCTGTTACCAGAAACATGTTGTGTTGGGAGGTCACGGTGATCTTGACCTTTGGCCACAAAAATATTTTCAGTCCAAGTTAATGTTCGGGTAATGTAATGTAAAAAGTGGGCAATGTAATCCAGGAAATGCAAAGGCAATGTGAAATACTCTATATGACTCTATACTAAAATGACAGTATATTAACTTACCATCCACTGAAAAATGAACTTCTGAGCATGGTAAAGTAGCACAAGTGTCAGTAGATGAACAACAATTACACAGACTTTTAGGACTAACGGGTACCAGTGCTATACAAAGAAATAATGTAAGACCTTAGGTCTGTTACTGTGTTTTTCAACGATGGTTTCCTGTCAGTTCTCTGATCCTGACTGCACTGAAAGACTTATGATCTGAGATGAGACCACTGCTGTGTAAAACACCTCCTAGAGGCCCCAGGTGTTAAGGACATGGGGTGTCCCAAAAGGCAGCGGTCCCATTCTGCCTGATTGAAACTAGTACCAGAGCTCAATCCCCATGAGTTCCAGTGGTCTGAGGGTCAGCAGAACGAAAGAGTTCCCCCATAAACCTCCACAACGCCCCCCCCCCTTCCCGTGCTCTGCTTTGAACCAGAAGCCTGTAGCATCTGCCGCCACAAGGTGTAAAAAGCCACCGGCATCTGTTCTGGTTTCTGGTCCCATACACATGCGAGCACATGCATTTTACACACACACACACACACACACACACACACACACACACACAGGTCTTACTCCACCAGCGGCAGTCCCTCTCCGTGAAGGTTTTGTCACCTCCTAAATTCATCCCAGGTGTGTGCATGTGTGTGTGTTTGTGATGGAGAGGGGGCCCTAAGCCGTTGTGCTGTGCTTGCACAGTGCACCACGCCATGCACCAGACAGCCAGGTAAATCCGATTACTCTTAGCGCTGGTGTGTTGTCAGTGCTTAATGTGCCTAAATGCGACGGCACCTGCAGCCTCCCCACACCTGGCCACTAGGTCGTTAACGTGGTGGCGAAGCTCTGGGAGGCGTGGGAGTTGAACAACAAGAGTGCAAAAGGGGTTTATCTTCAGGGGTCTGTGCTCTCTGTAAATCTCTCCTATTCACCCAGACTTTTGCTCTCCCACTCCTCTTATGTCCGTGGCCTAAGATTGTGTTTACTCTGGTTTTTACACCCACTTCAGTGCAGAAAAGAGGAGGCACTAAGGAAACATTGCCCCTATTGTTAGCATTAGCTAATCGTGGTGATGCCTGAGTCTTAGCCGCTTTTCTTGGGCAAACACTGGATAAGAGTCCATATCCTTCTTACCACAACACTAATACATGGGGCTTTGCTGTGGGATAAGAAGAAAGGATTGGGATAAGGATTAATGAGGGAGAAGTCTTTTTTTAAGATTTTAATTGTGTAGAAGTGTGAATGGGATGCACAGCAACAACATCTGTTTACATTGTGTGCCGATTAGCCGGTCAGTGGTCCTGCAGCAACAGTGAGCCCACTTGCTGGCGAAGTATCTGCTTTCTCCAAAGGGATCCTCTTTTTTTTTTTTTAAAGTGCCTCTTTCTTAAACACTTGCCCTTCGTTGTCAGACTAAACACATCCATAGAGGGACTTAAAGCACACTTTCAGCATCAGCATCAATTTCAATGGCTTTCCTGCAAATTTTAAAACTGCAAGAGCACACAAGAGAAAAGAAAGATTTACAGACAATGCTTAAGTATTTTGGTTTTGTGGCTGTACTGTACGATACAGTAGGTCAGTGATAGGAGTAAACAGATATATTAAGGGTGTCTCTGGGCTGTAATGGCCGCCCATCAGCCCAATAGTCTTTGGGTTGACTTCTTAAAAAATCTAGCCCTGATCTGGCTGCCAAGGCCTAATCCCCACACCAAAGCCTTGCTGTCCTTGACTGATCTCAGAAACCAAGCCTGCTAAGCTAGAGGCAGTGGAGGTATGGATATCTTGGCTGAAGGATTCCTTCACATGTATTGCAGTAAACCTTCTCTCTGAGCCCAGCCAGAGGTGACTACTACCTGGATCACACTCGCCCCGTGCTTTAGGACAGCGAGTGCGAACACTTAGCCGTGGTGGAAAACCTGTTCCGGAGTATATGGTGTAGTGGGGGAGGTGGGTGTCCAGTCACAGGGGTTAAACTCCAAACTGCTGTGCAGAGCTGATCTCAGGTCTACTCGGCCGTAGCACACAGTCGTTGCCCTGGCGTCAGTCTGTCTGCCTCAATATCAAAATGCAGCTGACCACTGAACTGAATGAGCTAGCTGTCACCAAACTGAACGTGATCCACACAACAATGACCCTGACTCTCTACAGTTAATTACAGTGCTTGGTCATTCGATTCATATGGACTTTTTCTTATGTCTTGGAAAAAGAGCTGCAAGCACGGAGTGTGCGTTTAGAATGAAGCAAGTTACATCACTGTTGAGATATTGCACTTTCGAAGAAAGTTTCTGGTCTCCTGTTGGTTTAAACATGACAAGCTCTGGATGGGAATCAGGTTTAGACATCCTCCCCCCACAGAACTGGGGAGTACAGAAGAGAGAGCCTGGGGTGAGAGGACACGTGCCTGTTTCAAGGGTAAGTGTTTGTCTTTGTGATTGTTTCAATATTGGCTTTTTGAGTGTGGTGGCACGGTGTAGTCCCCCAGCAGTGTGCCGGCACAGAGAAGCCTGGGGCACACTGCAGGCAATGAAGAGGGATCCCTTCCATCCACCTCCTTTCATCAAGAAAGAACAACATGGGCCTGTGCTCTGCTGTGGCCCCTTGGTCCAGCGCACCAGGGATAATCAGATGATCCCCTTTTATACAGCTTATTAGAGGCATCTCATGCTGTAAGATAGGCCATATTCTCACATGTATGTGCCCCTTTTGTAGCGCTTGATGATTTAAGGGGGTTAAGCAGAGTTTGAAGTGCTTCGAGAATGCACTTTCATACCATCTTAAGGTCATGTGGTGCTCTTGTTACCACAAAGCTGATGTGTGTGAACGGAATATCTTGGAAAATGGCAGCTCTTATTAACAATGACAAGATTAAATGTGAACAGGCTAAAGAAGAATTAAGAAGAACTTAAGATGTTCAAAGACGAGTACTCAGCATTTCTTGGTATCATTGCAGCAACATCTGTCTGTGTGTTTTACTCCTTTTTAAAGGAGATTGGATAATCAGTCAGTTCACATAGGCAAATTAAAACAATAGCACTGTTGTGATTAAAATGAAGCTTTGCTGCATATTGTCCATTCAAAGGGGAATCAACTACAGCAAAAACCACTGGCAAATAAGACCAAATGCTCATGGGGACTTCTCTTCATTGCTGGTTAAAGCCACAATTTCTTTTTCTCTCCTCCTTAAGTTACCTTGTAGTCTCCAATAGGATAATCACCTCTGCTGTGGGAGAATCAGTTATTTCATGCCCTACGACATGTTTGTTTCCCGCGTATCCAAATCTCATCGCTCCTTTTTGTATTTGCATTCCTCTCACATTGTAGCAAAGATAAGCGCCCTCATCCCTTCAGCCAACAACCCGTATCTTGCTCTCGTCTCTGGAGGGCCGCAAGTATATATTGTTCTACACGAGGAGGAGGCTGATGAACACAGTATAATTAAAATGTTTCTAGCAGCCTGGTGAAATGTAAGATATCGCTGGAGAAAAGAGGAAAGGAGCTGGAGTCTGAGGGCATAAGTGAGACAGAGGGGTGAGGAAGAGAGAGAGAAGAGCTAGAGTGGAGAAGAAGGAGGAGGGGGGTGTAACAAAGCAGAAAATGAAGAGAGACATAAAAGAATGGGAGCTCAAGGAGGTCAGGCCCATCACAGGCTTTAATGTTGCCTTCAAAGATGCCTGGGACAGGTGGCAGCTCCAGACAATCTCGCACCACAGAGCAGCATCCTCTCAGGAGGAGATAAGGGATTCCTCCATCCAGGCACCCTGCTCTCCCTCCTCCTCCTCCTCCTCCTCCCTCCTTCCTCTCCTCTCTTCTCCTTCACTCACTCTCTCCACCTCCCCTATGCCCACTCTCCCCTCCCCTCCTCCCTGTCTCGGGGTTCTCCCAGACAGCCTGCTTTGATGTGGCTCAGTGTGAGCGGGCAGCTGTAGGCCACGGGGCTGCTGCAGCGCTGCTGGGCTACTGGGCCCGCGGACCGCTGGGAGCCGACTCGAGCGCTGCTCAATCAGTGGGGCTCTCCGGTGCCCGGCACTTTCAGGTCTCATTAAAGCGCTCCGGCAGGGTTAATCCTCTTTAAGGTTTACATGGGCCCCAGTTTGTCTCTCTGCCCAGGCTGAGGGAACCCCTGGGCGCCACCTGCGTGACAAAGACTCAAATCACTGTGACACAAGTTTCTCCGTCTGTTGCCTCCATCCTCCACTCTCCTTGTGTATTCTCTTCCTTCTTTCTCTATGGCTCTCACTTGCCTTCCCCTGTGCATTCGGCCTTTTTCTTTCCTCCCTTTCCCTTGATAGTACCTAGGCCTGGTTGTAAGTCTTTTAGGATTATTTGGGTGGAATCTGTTGACAGTGGTGCAGTAAATGGATTACAACTTTGTCCTTGTTTTGGGATGCTGTGAGGAGGGAAAGGGGAGAGATCATGAGGATGTGCTTTGAATAATGAGAGAGGCAATGAAAAAGAGATAGACCGAGAGCAGGATTAACCAAAAGAATTAGAAAGACGATGCAAGAGTGAGAGAGACGGTGAAAGAGAGGGTAAGGTGACAGCAAAGAGCATAGAGAGTAGAGGAGAAAGAGAATCACAGAATTCCAGATGTTTTTGCACTTGTAAAGACCTAATTGGTCCAGAAGCGTCGGCTCCTGTCTGGCCTCGCAGAGCCCAGCAGCCATTTGTCTGACTGCTGTGACACTGGGTTTTGTCTTCCCTCTGTGACACACAATTTCCACCATTAGCCCAAATAATGGTCACGCACCTCTAGGGGCTTGCACTGACTATGTCTAATGTTAGTTTCAAAAATGTCCCAGATTCATCTGAATAATTCTAATTTATAGAGAAAGTTACTATTAGTCATTTAGGATTTTCAGTATAGCTAAAGAAAGCGGGATTTAGCCTTGAATGCACCTGAAAACTGACATGTCATGACCAGAATTAAAATACCTCCAATGGACTTGATCTGCAGCCTCTCATCATGGTTAAAAATTGAGGAATTGTTTAGGTTTTCCTGCAGCTTCCAATCTATGTATTTCGATGCAGGTGTATTAGATTCACAGTCAGCCACATGCTGCCTCAGTATTACCTGCACTGAGGCCCAGGGAGTAACAGTGACATAGAGGGTCACTTTGTCACAGAGTGGCACCATCACTGATACGACCCTAGGACAGCAAATCAGAAAAATGTATTATATGTTGACTATGCATCATATTCATCACACACACAAAAAAACAGAATTCAGACTCGCAGACGAAACGCCCCTTTTTATTTCTTCTGTGACCTTTAATGCTTAAATAAAGATCTCAAAAAAGATCAAACCCTAAAGCGAGTCTTATATTCAAGTCGAATAAATCACACAGGGGGGAGTCAAAGCAAAATAAATGTAGCAAAGTCCTGGTGAGTTAACTTCAGTTTTAAATCAACTCCCACCTCTCTGAGAGCTGTTTGGAGAGGAGATAGACAGATGTGAGAGAGAAGGTTGAGAGAGGTGCGTCTCAGTGTTTCAGCTACTAAACTGCTGTGTAAATCTCAAAAGGAGGAGGCTGGAGGGTGGGGTCGGATATACAGAGGGTGCTGGAGTGAGGGGAGAGGGCCAACGCACAGCGCTTTGTTCTGTTCCCCAGTTTATCCCAATCTGGAGAAATTCACCAAATGTAGGAGATAGATTGGCGCTCCACAGAGGCCTTGTGAAATAACCTTCACTCCCTGATCCATACTGGGATACAGGGAGGATGGGAGGCGGGGAAGAGAAGAAAAACGGGGCATAGCCGCGGTGGGATGGTGCTGGGGGGCTGCTCTCTCTAGTAAGGCCCGGGTACTTGTACTGCCGTATGTTATTTGTTAAGATTGACTTGGTTTGGTAAATGTTTTGCAGATGCTGGAGTTCCATTAAGATATATGTGTGACTTACGCAGAAGGGGAGTCGGAGAGGTAATTGCGAGCTACTTGGAGCACAGCCTGCAACATGAACTTTGTTGCATGACTTCTGTTGCTAAATTCAGAGCTACTGAGTGTATTTTAGTTCAGATAAATATCATGCAAATCGATAATTCTCACAAAATTAACAGCTGTGAAAATCTAGACTATCATCATAATGTATCGTATCATTATAACTGCTGGGTAAAAAAAAAGTTATCCTGTACTCAACATTGCAAATATTGGCACAAAGAAATACCCTGCTAAAACATTAAGTCCTAGTGCAAATATGCAAAGACTTGCAGAACCACGAAGAGAAAGGATGGGCATTGACCGACTTGTTCAGTCTAGACAAACAAATTACTTTTGACAGTGAGAAGCAATGGAATGTATACTCGAACAGAGAGCCTGTTATCGCGCATAGCTGACGTCTCTCTTTTTACCACTCACTTTCTCTCTCCTTTGTTCTGCTTTTCTTTTTCCACCATGTTAATTACATTTACCCGCAGAAAGACTGTTTGTGTTTAAGGGTGTGAGAGCAATTGAGCAAGCGAGACAGAAAAAGTGAAAACAGAGGAGAACACAGCGGAAGAGGGGGGGAAAAAAAATCCATTGATTTATAGAGGAAGGGCAGAGTGTGATGTGCCAGCTTTGCGTATATGATGAATGGCAAAGAGACTGGCAAGCCAACACTTAAAATTCTTCTGTTATTTAACCTCTCTGCTTGCTTTCACCTCTCTCTTGATACTGCTGCTTTTAGCAGAATAAAGGCCTGTTTTTTAATCTTTTTTTTCTGGTTCCTAGGCACCTTGTACAGTAGAGAAAGCTCTGCACAGCAAGAACATTAGGCTAATTTATACAGTGGTAATTAGGCCATTAGACCTGAAACAATCTGGGACCTGTAATTAAGCAAAGCACTCCAAAAGTAAACACCAACTCCCATTGAGCTTAGCAAAACAGTCTCCCAAAGTGTTATTTACATGTCCAAACAGCTTGAGGTCTCAGTGTAAGCAAACACGATGAGAGACGGGGTGCGAAGGGATTGATCAGAGGGGGAACTCGCCTTCACAAGACAGCCAGCTTCCAGACTGCTGTTAGTCTGTGCAGGGCCTCTTGGTTTCCTTTCCCGATAGCCAGATGAAAATGAAAGGGCCAGTGCCGCAGTTCTGAAGGAAAGCAGATTCAGAAGCGTTTAAACACATCGGTTAATATATTGTAGGGGCACATAAATACTAAATATGTTTCCTTAAAAGAGCATTCCCTTGGTTGCACTAGAATATTTTGAATCACCAGTTATTACTTTGCAGTAAAATGCAAAAATTTTTATTTGTTTAATGATGATAGATGGATTTCTTCTAATTTTAATGTCAAATTGTGTATCACTAGATACAAATGAATGACTGCCAAATGATTGATAGAATATAACAATATAATGCTCTTTTTATGAATTTTGCCTGGAGAGGTAAAATTCTAATCTTACCTCTTCAGGCCTAACTGCAAAGGAGAGCATTGCTGGAAGTACATCAAGGTGGCATCTTAAGAAGTGAGAAAAAAAAAACAACAACACAGATAATACTATGAACCGCACTGCACTGTCCATTTTGCATCTTAAACGCAGTAAACAACATGATACATGAGGTATGCATGCTCGTATTCGCTCACAGAAAGTTGCGCACACGCATATGCACTTGCAAACATCGAAGCATCTCGAGCATCTTTCACACACTCTGCGACACGTTGCAGAGTTATCGTGTAAGTGCGGGCCTCGCTGCAGACGACCGTGCCTGAGCAGTGAGATCATGAGCGGGGAGAGAGGTGGCATAATGAAATCTGGCAGTCACAGCCCCGGCACAGGCTTCATATGTTCCACATTAGCAATTCACAAACCTCTGGAGCAGGCCCCAGCAGCCCTTTTCTCACTCCGCTTTAGTCGCTTATGACAATCTGTCACTGGCTTTTTTTGTGCTCTTGCAGCGGAGCGTCGATGAGAAGTGCTGTGTTTATGGAAGAGCGTTTCGTCCTCGGCTGCGGGTGACACTCTGTTAGAGCGGAGTCAGTGAACCCCTTCACCAGAGGAGAGGAGGAGCCCAGGTTTAGCCGTCAAGACAATAAACTTACAATGCTGAGTTGACAACAAAAGACAAAGGAGAGAAATTGTTTGTGTATCATCAAAACCCAAATCAGAACTGTGAGTGACAGCTGAAATTCTCCTCAAGTATCACATCACATATGTTCCAAAGCACGCTGAAGATCCTTTGTGGTGAAACGTCCATTATAAAAGGAGATTAACCAATAAGTATATTGCAAATGATGTGCTTTAGGCTTTATCCTCCCCTTGTCCTCCCCCTTCTTTTGAAATTATTCAAGTGTCCAATAAAGGACAAGGCAATTACCATCCTCTCTTTAATGAAGAGAAAGCTGGCTTTTGGTCCTGAGTATAGTGTGTTTGTGTTGAATTGGAATTAATGAGCTTGGTCAAAGTTTCCCACTAATTGCCCTTTCATTAAGACCCATTTGTAATCACGTCTTAATGACTTCCATCCCCTCTCCTAAAAGAATAAAAAAATAAATTAAAAAATGGAAAAAAAATGAATATTTCTGCTTTGCAAAAAAGTTGTACATTACAAGTTGTCATTATAAGGTTTGAGAAGCCTACTAAAGAGCTGACGAAATATTAACTGCAATATACTGTTATACTGTACTGTATATCAAAAGATGCATCTGAAATGTGCACGAGTGCCCGTTTTCAAATCGTGCTATCCAGATGACTTTTTTAATCCCTACTGCCCTGCCAGTGGTGGTTTAACGTATGCAGCCGGGACAAAACCGTTGTGATTACACTTTACTTAAGGAATGCTGGAGCTGCTGTGGTGTGTGGCTGCAGTGGGAAGGTAAAAAAGTGACGCGTGCGTTGGTTTCCTATGTGCCTTCCAGCTGTATTCTGTATTAGAGGACGAGAATACCCCTCAATATCCAGAAGAGCAGGGGCAATTTAGTCCCGAAGTAAACAGTAAGGAGTCCCAACAGGAAACACTGGAGATAGATTGCAGGATGGAGTCTCTCCCCCCTCTCTGCTTCGCCCTCTGTTCTTTGCGACTGTATACATTCTCTCCAGTGACACAGGGCTGTTTGCCTTGCTAATGGAGAGCTGCACTGGCGTAAAAGAGGTGGCAGGCTCTATTTAGATAGGGCTATGGTAAAGTAAACTTCTGAGTTGGATTTAAATAAACCTCAGCGGACGGGTTTGCCATGCAGCAAAGTCATGGGCCGCAGATTGAGGAAAGAGAAGGAGGGAGGGAGGGGAGAGAGTGATGAAGGAGTAAGAGAAAAGGGTCCAGTGTAGGCGCAGGGCTGTGCTGAGTGAGGAGCTCCAGAGACATAAACAATGGGGGGATCTGGGTAATTCAATGAGGAGTGGCGGATGTGGGAATGAAGGTGTGTGTTGCGGGGGTGAAAGGGTGGAGTCTTTAAAATTATTTTGTACTTTGTAATCTCTGTAGTCATCCCACCCCCCCCCCTCCTCTACCAAACAAGACTGAGGTTAGGATGAAATTCCTGCAATGTGGCAAGGGATTAGTAAGATTAAAGAACACAAAGCTTTTACTCCCACCGAGTCTGAGCACAGTACATAGACATTGGTAAAACCTGAAAGTTCATTTCCGACTCTGACAGCCAAGGGCCGACAGCCCAGGAGCGGAGCTGTGGAGAGTAAACAAAGCTGATTCTGCCCTTGTCTACCAGCAGCCCTTCCCTCCATCCCTCCATCCCTCCATCCCTTCATCCCTCAGCAACTCTGGAATCAGGCGAGGTGAGCCAAGCCAAAACTGAGTCATCAGGAGGAAACTATCAAACGGAGACGGAGTGGTCAGATACTTGCCAGAGCAGTGTGGAGGAGGCTTTTACCACTTTATCTCTGCTATTGTGAAAGCAGTATGAAAACCCTCGAATGAGTTCTAAAAGTTTCTTTTGACTCTTTGAGCATATTAAGAAACTTGAATTCACTCTAGCATTGCTCCGAATAATAACTCAAGTTGTGAAAGTTAATGATAAATCAGAAGTAATTAGGAAGCAGAGACATTTAGTGGTACATAATGTCACACATGGCAGTTAACAGAACTGTGCTTATAAATGAGAGAAAACAGTATATAGTTTATAAAGTCAAATTAAACTACTCAACTGCTTTGTTCTTTGTTTCACTTGACTCCTCACTAGGCCTGTCACAATACAATTACAATTACATAATCCCCTCATCATGATCATTTGAGCTAACCGTGATTACTTTACATAACTGTGAAAATAGTCTCCATTCAGCTGTATAAAAACAGGTGGGTGAAACTAACAGAAATAACATATTTTATTATTATTGCCACATCGTTTCTGCCCATTCTTCCTCTGTTATGTGCAGATTTGCTACTTCCTGTCACCAGTATTTCTAAGTAATTTAAGTCAGTTTCGGGGATTTAAACACAATCAATATTACAAAAGGAAAAAAAGGAAAATTACAAAAGAAGTTGAAGTTACTTTTAAAACCTACAGTAACAGATTCAGGGCTTTTAAGAAAACATTTGTGGCTGGAGCCCCATTTTATCCAAGTAATATATTTGGCTAATCTATTTCATTAGCACCATCTAGGATTAGATTCTCTTTATGATAAAAAAGAAAGAAAAAAGAAATAATGTGAATCTTCATCACCGGTAAAAACCAATGACATACATTTACGTAATTGAATCGACACATTTTATTTCAAAATACTGGTGACAGGAAGTAGTATTTTTGCTCACAAAAACGGGATTCTATCGGCAAGTTCAACTGACAACTAGCGTAAGTATACTTCTTGTATAGAGGGTATAATCAAACTCTTATTAGACGTGCACTACAGTGGTGGCAAAGTTAACAGAATAGATAATATTATGGTCAATCAAAATTAACTGTGGCAATTAATCGTCAACTCACATTTCAATATTGTGGCATCCCTGCTCCTCACCTGAAGAACCAAGATATAAACATTGACTTTCATATTCCTCATCATTCACTTAATTTCAATATAAAATAAAAGGAGAGGAAGTCAAGTTGAAGTCGATGTTGAGAAAACGCCGTATGTACACGGGGAAATAATGCAGTGGTTTGTGGGTCTTCACAGAACACAGTATTGGCGTCTGTCTTGATGTGTACGCTGCCAGTGTCTTAAGCCTGAAGGTGCGCTTCTCCAATGAAACGCGTCAAACTCAGTTTTCTAGTCACGTGGAGCACTATCCAGCCTGTGAAAACAGCCGTGTAACGTCAGCGTCGGGAGTCGTTTTAAGTCTGAGAAAATTACGTAGATTACATCACCCGGGTATCTTGACTTGGATTTGGAGACTCCGCGTTTTTAACAAAGAGGTCCGGGTAACGTACTGAGGGGAGTTTGAAAGACCTGGGCGTTAACACGGAGGTCATATGAGAGAATTTATCAAGTTGTATATGGGGAAATTAGGAGTGAGGTTTTTGGGAGCCTGATTCCTATTAGGGACTAAAAAATCAGGAAGCTGTACTGATGCATGATAATAAAAAACACCTGAAGTCATCTCATGATTGCATGCTGTTATGTGCTCGATCTGGCCCAAGCTGGCAGTCGTCATCAAAATGAATGAATGAGTGATGAGTTCAGCAGACCTCGGAGGTACTGGGGGATCAACACCTGCCGCGTTGCCCGGAGATGCAGCTGTGTTTAGCGTGGACGACACTTGTAGAGCTGCCGGGCACCCCGTCGCTCGGACATCTGCCCACTTGGCACACGTTAGCAGATGTTTACAAGCAGAAAAACACATAGCTAGCAGCGTCAGAGACTTGGTGAGTGAAGGTATGCAGATGCTGACACATGCTTTGCCTCAGGGTGGTGATAAACAACTTGGCAATGGTGTGAGTAACAGGCTATAAAGTTTCATGTGTTTGGCAATAAGATGTCTGTACAGTTTGTGAATAAAGACATGATTAATATGTCACTGTGTGGAAACATTTCTGTGTACAATATGCATATATGTTTTTTTCTTAGTATCGATCACCACTTCAGGTTATAGTTTACATTATAAGAATAAGCCGGTGTCTGTATTGCGGACGTGGACTGTACTGTCCCTAAGTACAAATTTGAGGTACTGGTACTTCAGTTGTATATTTCCATTTTATGCAACTTTACACCACGATATTTCTCTGGCCGCTTCAGTCACTTTTTAGATTACATTTTCTTTTATCCCCTTCCTGTCCAGTGAAAACCACATATTTGCAAATGTGTTGATTTTGGATGTTTGTGATAAAGTGTTCAGAAATTTCTCCTCCTCCTTAAACAGGCCTGTTTTTCTGAGCTTGTGAAAAGTCGACCGTGGTTCTCACAGGACAGCGACGCTGCATCATATGATGATCATATAGAATATAATGTATTTCTGTAGATTAAACTACCAACAGCATATAAAGTAAGTTAAATAAGCTCCACCTTAAAAATCTACGGCAGCAAAATGCAACATACACATGAATGCAGCTGTAATATGAATCCAAAAACATCATATATAATGCGATCTTATTTATAAAACACTGACAGAGACCATTTTACTGCACAATAACTACTTTTCATTTCATATTTTTCATACTTTCAGTACATATTGCTGATACCTTACATACTTTTATAAGTAAGGTTTTTGAATGCAGAACATTTACTTGTAGTGAAGTATTTTCAGTGTGGTATTAGTACTCCTACTCAAGTAAATGATCTGAATACTACTTGCACCACTGTTATATTGCCACAGTACACGTGTATTTAATGGTACCATAATTATGTGCTGTGTTTCTTCACAAGTTTTAACTCGACGCTCAGGTAGGCAGCATAGGGGGAAAAAAATCCTTCTTACGGTTTTCTTGTTGCAGCTTGTCTAACAATGGACGCACAGCTGCGACACAGAATTCCATCCTCGCGATTACGGAGTATAGTGCAGTTAAGGTTAGCGGATGAGCATGAATATGTGAATCCAGTCTGACGGCAGCACAACAGTCTCAATTTCAGGGGTAAAAACGGAGAACAGCTTGGAAGCTCATATTATGCTAATGTTTTAATGTTTTATCTGGAAGGGGGAAAAAAGAAGCCTCTCAATTCTTTCTGCCAGTTGTGACAAAACACTGAAACGGAAAAGGATGTTTTTGTTCTCACTTTGTATGTTCCATTGGTTGTACTTAAACATTATCCTTTGTAGAAAACCATATTTTGCTTGGTACAGTGAGAAACGTGCCATTTGGCTGCGTTTCTTTATGGTTATTTATCTGTGTTTATTTTAAATTCTATCAGCCTCGAGACATTTACAAAGATTTCCTCAGTGAACATTTTTGCAGCCGTGCAGCTTTTAGTTCACAGCGTTTAATGAGGTCTCTTTTGGGTGGGTCTGCTGAAAGATAGCCATCAACCACTGCCTTTCATTATAGCTGCTATTTAGATTAGCTGAGGAGGGAATGAAAATATATTATAGAAGAACCAACGGCCTGACAAAATTTAAAGGGCAGAAGAAAGATTTCGGTTATGAATTGATCACTTCATTTTTTTTTCTTCCTTTTTTCTCTTCCTGTTACTCTATACAGCTGCGCCACAGTTCTTCCCAACCTTCCATCCTCCTGTGCCAATCGATGACAGACATACCCAGGGACGTTACATCTACGAGCCTTCCCCTGTGCCCCCTCTTCACGTGTAAGTCTTGCAACACACTCACAACCAAATAGTGCTGATCACACCTGAGAACACACTTAATTCAGCCGCATCACTCTCCATTGACGACGAGCTCCCAACTGATAATGATGAGACGAAGTCAACTCCTAAACTTCCTTCCGCCTGTGGGCGTGGAGCATCCTCCTCATGGGTGCTGGGCTGGGTGCCTTTCAGGATCAAAGGCCACGGCCCTGTACGTGCGCAACATGATCCGCATGTCAGAGACACGCAAATGAACATGTGTCAGAGACATGGAAATGAGAGCAGGGCGAGGGGAGCCTGGGAGCATGCGATTCCTCATAAGAGCAGTGATCAAGCCCTGTCAAGAGAAGGAAGCAATGCCTCTGCTGACATCTACTCGGCTCTGACAGACACAGATCGGCTCCTGACACATGAACTGTATACAACCAACCCCCTTGCCTTACTCAATCACTGAGCAATAAGGCTATCAAATACGAATTAAGATTAAAAACACGGTGTCATGCCTTGTAGTGTAGTATTTATAAGCTGGGGGAACTCTTATTACAGTAGTCTGGTATTTCCCTGGAGTGCTTCTACTCAGGTCAGCAGAGAACTTCAAAGTGCTCTGCGTACTCTTCACTCACCTTACATACCCTTGTGCACAAATTACCCTGTTTCCCTCACTTTTAATCACTCCCTTTCACTATTTCTGTTTCTTTTTTCTTTCTCCGTCATTTGTATTCTTTACATCCCAACAGCGAGCACCACAAGGAGATGCTTCATAGTCCTTGCGGTGCTTGTTTCTCAGCCGCAGACACGAAGGAAGCGATCACCGCACGACGAGGACAAATTGGATGGGGCAGCTACTTGGGCCGCATTATGTTTGATATTCTTCATCATTATCAACTCCCCCTTTCTCCTCCTCAGGAGTCATATCTCTCCCTTGCTGATGTGCCACTAAGCGTAATGAATTTTTTATGTCCCCCCACCACCACCACCACCTCCGCCTCCCCACCTCCGGCCCACCCCACCTCTCAACCCCTCGTCTCCTGCTCAGGGGCTGCAGTAGGGGGAAAAAAAGAGGGGGGGGCGAGAGGCGAGGAAATAAAAAAGGGAGGTGATTGATGCCCCGTGTCACTGCAAACAAAATGGCAAATATAATTTAGCATTTAGCTTATGCGGAGATAATGGGGCGAACACGCGCCAGCAACATAGGCTCGAACAAACAGCCCGGCTTGTTATCCGTCAGGAGCGCTTTGGTATGATCTGGAGCACAGGTTTTGGGGGTGGGGGGGGGACAACACAGAGCCAGGGAATTGAATTAAGGGGGAGAAGTTACGCAGCGCTGGTGTCTTCAGTCACTCTGTCTGGACATGAGTTATCTGTGCGCTTGGTTTGCTGTCAACAGAGACACGGCCGTGGTCTGCCATGCTACTTATGGCCTATTTATCCAAGCCATTAAGCATAGAGCTGTTTAATATGACACACTACGCTGAGGGAAACTATTTGTCATTATTATAAGACAGCTGTTTAGTGGCCAGCCTTATTTAAATCAAGTACATGTTATCCACCGATCTTATGTGGGCTTCATGCAGAAATGATCTTAACTACTTTTGAGTCTTTGCACAGCAACGATATTACCTTCTTGATTAAAAAAGCAGCACTGAATTCCTCAGTGTAGCGCTCATCAGTTGCAGTATTACAGCCGAGTCCAACCACCTGATGGCAAATTGGAGTTAATTAGACTTCCAGCTTCAGTTTGCTGTGGCCAAACTTTTACAGTGCAACTTGGGCCAAAAAGTAAACGGCTCTCAGGTTTGAAAAGTGATGCATTCTTGGTAATGTTGCGAGTAACCAGGCCCAGCAAATAGGCAGTCGATGTATAGCTGTCGCTTCAGGGAAATGGAGGACAGGAGGCGGCTTATGGAGAAATATTGAATTGTTTTAAGACAAGTTCTCCTCGGTGAGGAGAATTAATCGTTATTAGCCCCCTCAAAGATATGCCTAAGTACACAGGGACTATTATTGCAGTACTTCCCCATGCAGCCTCTCATTACGGCCTGTAATTACAGTTGGGTTGGCCCTGCGGCAGTTCCATCAATCCAGCCAGCTTCCCCCGCCACGCACACAAGCCAGTCACCACTGGGCATCCGTGGCCGGAGAAAAACACTGCGAACGCCCAGCAGCTTGTTTCCTCTCCGCCACAATGACACATCCACCATCCATACGTGGCAAATGAACAGAATCATATCCTATTACTGTGAAGGGCCTAATTGAAACATGTTTATTTATGGCCCCGGTTTTTAGATGAGGAGCGGGCGTTAGCAGCGCAACTAACGGGCTTCAGCGATATGAGGCGGTGGAATTAAATTAAAAGCTCATAAAATGAAATATGCTCTGTATTAGCTGTTTGACACTTAATTTGCCTTCAAATGAGCAGAGGAAATCACAAATTAACTGTCCTTTGTTTTTTTTTTTCTCTTTACCTCACCTCCCCTATTAGGCAAGGGAGAGCGCAATTACAGACAGAGGCTAATCGTTTAGTTTATGAATTCTTGTGGGGAAGGTACCAATGTGCCATTCAATATTAAAGCCTCAGGGTCAGGAGGGGGTGGGGGTCTCTTCCTGTGGCTGCGTTTACTTGCTAAGGAGCTCATACATGAAAGAAAGGCACCTTGTAAGAGTTTTTACAACATCAGTCTGAGCTAAAAACCAATGCAAACTCACAACAAGCATCTTCTGAGATACTATAAACCTCCAGCTAAAGCAAAACTTCAATGTCCCGCACTGATCCCGGACCAGAAAAAAAGTCTTCCCTGCTCTGAAGTTGATAGGTTTTCTCTTCTTATCCTTGGACCTCATCTTCACTAGAGAGAGAAAAAGATCTTCCTGCTCCAGAGAAGATGCTTCCTGCCTAAATAAACACATTGATTGGTGAAGAGCAGCTCTCCATGGGAGCTCTGGTCCCCTCTGCCACAGCTATTGTGTGGGACTGGCTTAATGGGAGTTTGGGGGGGAGGCCGGGGGCAAGAGAAGAGACCGCTTCTTTCATTCCAGCTTTATTGCCTGACCAAGGAACACAGCAAAACAAAACAGCCCTCTCATGCAGCTCAGCGCCGGCTCTCGGTCACCCGGAGACCGCTTAGTACAAACAGAGGTATTCGTCACAAGTCAATTATCAGCATCAGAGTTTACTCTGGAGTCCCGGGTCCTCAAGCTTTGAATGGGTCCACTAAAACAACAAAACATACTTATGGGATAAGCAATTGACTCACAACCTTTTCCACAGTTACCGTTTGTTGATTTAGGAGAGAATTAGTGGAAACTACAGAGTCAATGTAAGAGTTTGTAAAATTGTAAAGCAAAAACAGTGCTCTAGGGTTTCCAAACTGACCGTTAAATACCTCTACTATATGGACAATCTGAGATTTTTCCAAAAATACATTATTTGTTGAAGCATCTCCAATTGAAAGGAAGTACTTCAAATAATTGGTAAACACAAAATGAACAGTGAAGTCAAACATAAATGTATATTCTCTTTCACCCAAAGAAATGGATCTTAAAGTCATGGACTGTATATTCATCAGTGTGGATGTAGAGTACAGGTGGGGGCTGTGATGGTGTGTTTCCATGTCCCCAGCCTGTGTGGTTATTTCATTCAGAGGTGTGTTTGTTCAGCTGCAGGCCTCTTCTTGACTGGAAGGTATTCTAGAAGTACCAGGGGAAAGCACATCTCTGTCATCGCAGCACAACCACAGCTCTGAAATGAAAGTTAACAGCAACCGAAAAGGAGTTAATTGACTTAAGGGCTGCGTGAGCTGTTGCCTCAGAGCCGCTGGTTTACAGAACGAGTAAAATATGGTACCAAAATGTAGTCTTTTTTTTCACCTCGTGAACCACAAAATCTTACATTCCGATTTTATTTTCTGTGGGCTTTCTTTTCACCAATTTCACACCGTTTCTCGGCACCAACTCTCACTCGCTTCCCTCTCGCTGTCCTCTGCCTTTGGCGGAGAGAGAGTTTTTTTTTTTTGGTTTTTTTTTTTAAATGTGTGCTGTGTTGTTTTGTTATTTACATAAACTGTTGTCAGAGCGCCCAATCTGGGCATAGAGGAGCGGCGTGTTGCTTAGCATAAAGACCATGGTCTTATCGCAACACCTCCTTCCAGATGGGAAGAGGCCGAGCATTGCACCACTCACACACACAAATGCAGACACACACATAATGCAAAACAATACAAAGACAAAAGAGCCTAGTGTAGAGCCAAAAATGTTGTGTAACTGTATTCCTTTATAAATGTGTATTTATGGTGTCATCTGACCTAACTGTGTAAAGGCC
>JAPQRN010000014.1:9735758-9749384 GCA_037367275.1 Coranthus polyacanthus | reverse complement strand
CAAAAGCTCTGCGCTAATGTGTGTGTGCTTCTGCACTTACACACACACACACACACACACACACACACACACACACAGTAAATGTTTTCTTACTAGTGTTTGTGTGTTGGCTGCAAGAGCCTTTTAATTCATGATGCTTTACTTTCCTCTTCTATGCACATAATTACACTTAAACACACTATTCTAGACATTTCATAATTCGTCAATAACAACACAAATATTTAGTAGTGCATTACAAAAGCAGTGCACTAGATGATGTATAAAATAATGATTTATATGATTAATAAAGAACACAAACGTTAAGTCTTCAGTTTTCCGTGGCTTTGGTGGTTACTTATTTGATGGGTGTGGCAGACTGTCACGTTTATGATCCATGGCGTTTCATAATTGGCTTTGTTAAAGACCGTCCTCTCATTGGTGGGGAGCTATTAGAGAACAGCAGTGACTTGTCAAGATATTACCCAGCGCTGGCAGCGCGCCGCCTCACATCGTCTCTACAACCTCAGGCGGCCGCTGTCCTCACGTCTGCTTCCCTTCACAAATAGTAGTAGTAACAGCAGGTTCCTTTTACAAAAAAAAAAAAAAAAAAAGAGCCTCCAACTAGAAGAAGCTGCCACTTGAAATGACCTTTTCTGGAATCGGAGGAAATACGGATTTTTTTAGAAAGGAAATATTTTGCCCCTTACCTAATGTACAATAATTGATTTAACTTTAAGTAGGTCATGCAGAAACAGGAGAAATTAAGAGTCAATATTCAGCGTTTTGACTCCTGTGCCCCGCAGACGTCATGGTGTAGCAGTGCAGAAATGTGGAATTTCCATTACTCTGATCTCTGGGCTCTGGGCTCCAGACCCCGCGATCCCACTCTGGGGGCCAGTTACAGCAAGTAACGAGACCAGGGGAACAGGGTCATAAATCCTCTCCAACTCTACTCATTTTCCATCCTCCCTCTGTCCCTCCCTTTCCTGCCTCTCTCCTTAGCTTCCATCTCTCCTATAGCTGAGAATTCCGCCGATGATTGGGGGGCCATAAATGCAACAATTTAAAATATTACCACATGTTGGTTTTAAAATGCCTTTAGTAGAGGTTCTGCTAAAGACTATTGACAGTTTTAATGTGGGAGGAAATCAGTTCATTACCTCAGCTTCTGCATCTCCTCTCCCTTTTCTGTTTATCTCCTAAATCACTGAAAATTTCACTCCTTTTACACTTTCCTCACCAATGAAAATTAATTCATATCACATAAAGTGATTCTATTCTCTCAGCCCATTGTTATCTCTCTTATCAGATGTGGCGTCCATTACATCTGATAGCGTGATATGAGAATGGTTTCATCTAATAATGTCTTTTGGAGTTTAACTCAATTCTGTTGTTCAGAAACATTTTGCAGCTTCTGTCTCCCATGGCACCTTACTTTTTCTTTTTTTCTTTTCTTTTTTTTTGTTAAAGAGGGTCAGCTTGTGAAATGTCTTTCCTCCCTTCGAGCATCCGGATGGAGCTGCGCAAATATGCACAGTCACGCACACAGCTGCAGGATGACCGCACTCTCCTTAAAGAATGCAGCGAGCTTTTTGTTGTATGTCTATCACTTGCAGGACGTGTTCGTGTCAGTAGTTTTTCTAAATTAGGACTGAAAGTTTACTTTGAGAGATTAAATCTGGCTTGGAAACTTCTCATCTTGCCAAAATGTTTCAACTCGGGCTTATTAGGTATTCCCTCCCATTCATATCAGTTTCACTTGTGTAGCAGGTTTGTGAAACATCCTCCTTTGGGTATATCCAAAATTTCCACAAGTCTGTGTTTAAGCCTCCCAATGCTTCATCAAGCCCGAGCTTGGCACCACCACGCAGTCAGCCCCTTCATGATTAAATATCAAGGAACTCCACTTGACATTTTATTAGTCCAACAAGATGGATGAAATGGCCAGAATAAAGTAGGCTGTGTCTGTTCACTTTCCCAACAGCGCGTGCCTTTCTTCTTGTCCAGCTTTTCTTTTTCCTTCCCCTCCTGTACAAGAAGTATGTATTAAGAAAACGTGATGGATTTCATTCTGAAAAGGAGATTTTTAGTGCCGTGAAGGAAACATATATTTTTGTGTCTTGTACCTGATGCTCCTGTTCTCCTCCCTGTGTGTCTCTGCCCTCCCTCCCTCCCTCCTTCCCGACCCCCTTTTCTCTGTTGTTCTACCTCAGATCTCTGTCTGAAGGATTAACCATCTCCAGCAGTGTGTCTCTGCTGTCTTGTAGCACTGTGTATTGTTTGTGATTTGCTCAGGCCCATCCGTGCGGCTGCTCATTTCAGCAGCCCAGTGTGATGTGGTGAATTGAGGGGGATCACGCGGAGCCGTCTCATGGATCCACGCCACTCCTCGCAGCCCTGGGCCACACTCATTCTTCTCACTTCCTCTCACCTGAGATGGGCAACACACACAGATGCACACGCTCATTACTGACTTGTTGGGTAGTGGAGGCGATGGGGTGTGGAACCTTACCCTGTTTAGCTGCAGGCATCAGCTGAGTTTTTGTGTAAAAGGCGTCAGGGCCATCGAGACACTACTTGAGAGGAAAAGGAAAGATAGATGTGCTTCCTCCCTGTTTTCAGAAGTTTAACACTTCAACACCCAGGAGTCCCCTCCTGTCTTCTCTCTAGCCTGGGGCATGCCAGAGGAACTCAAAACACTGACTGAGAGCAGCTCTAATTCCACACGTGTGCTTACTCTCTTTGAAAAAAAAAAAAAAAAAAAGCAGCAATCAAGTACGTAATTTTTGTGGGGTGAGATGAAGGTGGAATGTTTCATGTAGATTGTTGTGTTTGTAAAAGGGCAAAATCAAGCATGAGGACTAGAGAGGAAAGTCTTTTTTTTTCTTTCTTTTTTTTTTTTTTCGGTCTCATGTTTGTTCCCTGATTCCAGCATGCTTGAAATTACAGGAAAAAAGGCTGGCTCATTTTGTATAATTTCACTTTCATGTTTTCGTTTTCTTGCTATATACGCTAATGATACATTTCAGCAGACATTCTTATCTCGATAGCTGAAATTACATTTAATTGCAGTGTGGAAAAATGGTTTTCAAAACAGCCTGCCCCCCCCTGCAGCGTAGTAACGCCAAACTTAAACTTTAAAAAAAAAAAAAAAAAAAGAAAAGAAAGGCAAACAGGCTCACTCATTGTGTGAATCAAGCACTGAAGAAGGAAAAGACGAGACGAGTCGTTTTTGATAAAGCATACTCCTCTGACTGGGCAGCTGAAGTGTACAGTACGTAGCACAGAGGAGTCTAGATCCAATACAAGAAGCATTTTTCTTGTGTGACACACCTTTAGCAGGTTCGTGACCCCTCTGGAGCCTCTGACACCTGGACCCGTTTGTTATGACTTGAGTCTGTCACACTCACTGACGCTTACTGATAAACATATGTTATCACTTCAGTAGAGTGGAAGTGATACGTGCCTACAGGGATGTACTGTACATCTGTCTGTGAGCACGAGTGTGTGTGCGCGCGCGTGTGTGCGTGATCTTTCTGCTGCTTATACGCGGAGAATGTGAGTGTGACTAAAACACACAGAGGGAGGAGATGGAGAAGCTGAAGGAGAGTACATGGTATTGAGCAGGACAGCGAGTGTGTGTGTGTGTGTGTGTATGGGAATGTCTGGCACGCCTCCAGATGTATCCCACAGAGAGGGAATCCTGCTTGATGTGACCATGAATAGAAATTCCCCACCCCCTGAACCCACCCAGCCCTTTGATGTCAGGGGGTCACACGGAGCCCTCGCAGCTCCGGGGGGACATAGTTACCCCGAACGCCTGGCAACCTCCTTATGCCCTGCCAGGCCCACGGCTGCTTCTGCCCAGCCTGAAGAACGGCTTAAACCGGAGTCTGCTGCAAGAAGGAAATTCAGATTACATGGACTGTATAACTGTTGACGCTCATATAAAAGGCTCAGACTGAAGTGGCGAAGTGAAATTTAATAATTCTGAATTCTAATAACTAAAAAGGTTCCACCTGCTTTGGATAAGGGATCTCTGTCCATTGCTTATGTGAAGTGAGTTGCTCTGGAAAAGCAACTCACTGCAGTTCTTGTGTTGAACCTCTTGTTTTAACTCTATTATTTTCAGATAGTTTTCTAAAAGTTTTCTGGCAACGGGTAAATGCCAAGACAGTGGTTGCTAGATTGTTTCTAAGCTCAACTGCTGTTTCCAAGATCAAGAATGGACTGGCAAACTCAAATTTTAAGCCAACTTAAATAAGAAGTCCTGAATGTTTACAATTTTAGGACAACTGAACAGACTACATTCGAAAAGCTCCAGACCAAGTGAGCAAGTGGACTTTGAGGTAGGATTTTTCCAGTGTAAGATTAAAAACATTCAGCTGACTTCATTTGCTTCCTGCCAGTCAGGTTTGACTGAAATCTTGGATTATTCGCATTAAGACATTTTTTTTATTAAATCAATACAGTTAAGGTCAAAATTGTTAGTCCCGTGTATGAAATCGAGCAAAGCTTTTCCAAGGAAATAACCAGTACCCAAAGTGCTCCATAGTAATTATAGTACTTCCAAAGGAAGAAAGACAAAATCTCCATTAAGTTTGAATATATTTTACCCACGTGTGATGTTGAAACAAGAAAAACCTAAAATGACAAGGCCAAAATTATAAGTTCAGGTCCAGAAGAGGTCAGTTCAGGAACAATCATCTTCACAGATCCAGATGTTCTTGTAGACATTTCTGATGATATTCCTCTCCAAAGCACTCATGACCGTGCCCAGGTTTATTTCATTTTTAATAGAATGCGTATCCTTGTACTTTGCAGTGATGCAGCGGTGTGTTGTTTCGAAGCAATGTGAGCTGTCGCGATGGTTCCCATTTCTCCTTTTTGTACCATTTTGAAGCCTCATGAGCTCACACACCCAGGCACACCGGTGAGGCCACTTAAGTTAGTGGTTTGGTCTTACAGTAGAGATTGGCATTGGGTCTTTTTTGCTTTTTGACGTGATTACATTTCTTGTTACAATGATCGTAAGACTAATGCATCTCAATCTGTCCTTGAAGTGGCCGTAGCCCTGCTCACTGAAGTCCATTTAGTAGAGTACTGACTGATTGAGCCTTTTAACTCAGATGGGGTTCAGGTGTGGTTTGAAAGCTAAACATTTCAACCTGTTCTTCAAGAGCTTACATGGGGGCTACTAATTTTGACCACCCCAATTTTCAATACATTTGTTCAATACCTATTTTTTTTTAAGGAATTCCAAAATGTACCAAATGGAGACCTTTACACCGGCGAATGTTTTACTCTGTAAAGTGTTCTGAATGATGTCGACATTGGACTGAATTTCAGAAAAATGTTCCGTGTCTCCTCCAGGGGCTAATACTTTGACCATAACTGTAGCTTCTTTGAGAACAGAAACAGAAAAAAATCAGTGACAACATCTGTAATGTTTGATCCACCACAGACAAATAAAAAGAAGAGTCAAAGAGAGTTGAAGGCTAAAGAAAGTCGTCATCCTAACGGCCCCAGCAAGCACATGCACAGAATGTTACGTCATGTTTCTGAAGGATTTAAAGCATGGTAATCATATGTCAGTATTTTTGCATGTAACGTAACTTCTAAGGGTAGAAATGATGAGGATGCATTTATACTCTAATTAGTTGCTAAGCCACTAATTGCACACACCATACATCAGAGATCTGGATCTAGTTTAAGGTCCTCTGCATTGTCATGGTTTTTGGTGGAAAATAAAGTAATTCACTGTGGTTCATTGGCAGAACTCAGTAAATACTTTATCTAATTATTAGGAACGGAGAATATATCCACCTTCTTCTGTTTGTGTCTCTCAGTCTCTTTCTGTCTTTCTGTCTCTTTCGCTTTACCCCCTTGTCTCTGCTCCCTCTCCTCTCTCCTTGGGTCTCAGCTGGCTCTGTTCCTGTGGCCCTTTGATCTCATTGAAAGGGTTTGGAGCTTTAAAGTGCTTCTGTTTCCGCTGTCAGGAGCCCCTCTCTTCCTCCTCTCTGGTTTAGGCTTTCAGAGCGGTGGCAGTCCTGTGCTGTGGCTGGGTGGGTTAGGGGTGTGGGAGGTGGGCTGCGGGGGCAGGTTTCTATGAGGTGGTGAGATTGAGGTGAAGTTGGCGGGAGGGGAGTAGGAGGGGGGCGGAGGATGCTGTCTGCCTCGGTCAGGAGAGGACCTGACACCTGACTGATCTCAGTTCCCTCAGTCCAAAGCTCCTGTTCCCACCTCAATCAGCAGCTTCTGACCACAGGGGCAATGTGTCAAGAAAAGATCCCTGGATTTTCATAATATCTCTTCATATATTTTGTATACACAGAAACACTTTTTTGTAATGTGCCGCACCTCCTTTCAGTATAGAATCATCACTTTGAAGACTGTAATGCAACCTCACTAGTCCGGGGACGTTCAAAGCCGTTGGATTATTGGATTTGGACAGGTTTCCTTATAGCCTTAACTTCTGCAAAGTACGCATAAAGAAATGGTTGTGTAATTTCATGCGCAGCCATTTCATGCTCAAATTCAAAAGTATTTTGCAAAGCGCTGCTCCTGTTTTAGCAGACCGCTGTGTCAATACCACCAGGCCTACCAGCTGCACCACAATGATACCTTCTGTCCTTAGTGAAGTCATCAACCTTCACCACAACTGTGTGTTTCTACTGAGCTTTTCTCCAAAAAAGAATTATTAGTGTTGATATAACCTTGTTCCAAACAAAGCTTCAAGGCCTGTTTACATGAACACACACCCTGTCTAAGGCCTCAGAATCTTTTGGGGTCATATTTACACATGGAAAGTGTATATTCATCCGGTGAAATAAGATGACAGTTTAAAATCCACAGACCGCCCCATGTAAACACGCAGTGTCTTAAAGAGGCACTGGCTGGTTTAAGCGAGGCCACGTGAAAGGAAATGGCTTCCATATGTCAGGAGCTCGATCTTTTCTTGTGCCCTGTTTGCAGGATGTCTTCTTTGAGGATTATTGGGAATTATAAACCTACAGAAGGAAGTAGAGGAGTGAAGGAAAAGTTTTTTTTCCTCTGGTGCTCGAGTAGCTTGCCTACCCTCCGGTACAGCTTTGATGTAAATCTTAAATCAGGTGTAACTAAGACGCTGCTTCTCCGGCACACATACCTACAGTACAATGCACTCAGCGCACACACAGGGTGAACACTCATGCACACTACTGCACATTGTCAGATTACTTCCTTCCGTCATGTTGATTAATGCACACTGGCAGATGCTAAGACGATCACAGCGCTGGAGAAATCGTGGAGGATCGGCCTTTTCTTGCTCTTTTCTCTCACATGTATAGAGACACGCACCACACTCCTCCAAAACATCCATCTCTCTACTGTCCTCCTCAAATCCCCTCACACCTGGCTCTGTACCCCTGGAGACCTCCTTTTCTCTCCCCCCTTCTCCAACTCCCCCTCTACCCTAACTTCTCTGCCCACCCTTCCCTCCCATTCACAGTCCATATCTTCACACACTCCCTTCTTTTCCTCCTACCGACTACCGTTCATGCTGTGTTTCTTCCCTCGTATCCGCTCTCTCCACCTCTCCCTCCTCCTCCCCTCTGGTTCTTCTCCTCTTTCCATTTCACCTTTCAGCGGACCGAGATCTCTTTCTCCCAGTGCACATGTTGTCCTTCATTCTGTTTTCTGACCACCTCTCTTTTTCTTCTTCCCTGTCTGTACTCCATCCTTGCTTTCTAGTAGGGCTCTGTTCCTATTTGCTAAGTTAATTGGAAAAACAAGGCAAGCAGAGGCATTTTGCCAGGGTCAGTGTAGGGAGGAGCAGACAACGCATGACAGGGTTAATCAGTGTCATGGCAGCCAAAGTGGGTGTCTGGCTCTCCTCAAATAGGCATGAGGAGGGCCAGATCGAGGGAAAAAAAATCAGCACATTTTTCTACCTTTCCTCCTGGGTTCTAAAATGTCACAAGTAGTCATACCAGAGACATAGTAGTATTTGTCCTGTACATTCTCCCTCGAAATGGGTCTTTCTTCCAGGATTTTAAATGTTAGAGCAGTGCATACAGATTTCCCTCTGTTCTATTTTCTTCTGTCTTAAGTGACGGTGCATTTTTCCATTTTCCTCCAGTTGCATTCGACCAAGACTGTGTACGTGTTTGAGATGCATGGTTACCCATGTGACATCAAAGTGAGCGACACACTGCAGCTGTGTTGTGATCTGTGCAAATGAGGCATGTAATGGTGGCGTGTGGGCACATGACTTGCTTATCATAAACACACACACACACACCTGTTTCAAAGTTTATGGATGACCTCAGCGTGGCCCGCTTTGGGCTGGAGGATGTCAAATTTTTCTCATGAGTTTCTTGACGGGAGACGTGCAGAAGCTCGCCAGTCGAATGGTGGTAACAAAAAATCTTGTTATTGTTATTCAGTGTCTGATACAGTTCCTTGTAGTGCTTCATAGCCTCGTTGAGAATTTTCTGCAAATATTTGAGGCTTTGACAGGGAGAGGTGGCAAAATCAGGGATAAACAAAAATGTCAAGAGTCAAGATTTGTGTAGCCTACCTGTGGGTTTGACATGGGCCTCACACTGCTCAATCCATGTCAAGTTGTGTGACAGGAAAACCAACGTGTCCACATTCTTTGGCAACAGGGAGTTTCTAGTTTTTGCTTATAATAACAGTGTTGTACAATCTGTACAATATACAATATAATAGTAGGGATCCCTCTTCCAGGATTGAAAGACAGTGTAACAAGTGTCATGTGGACAGAAATGTGCACATACATTATATACAGAAAATGTACACATATATTATACAGCAATAAGTATGCACAATGTGTCATAATCATGAGTTATTTGGGATTTTTTTGGTAATTTAAAAATAATGAACCCATTATGACCAGGTGCAATGTTTGTGTGTTTTTACCTTTTAAGACTGTTGACTGTAGTTTTTTCAGAAAAAGTTTTATGAGATTGTTTTAAATGGTTAAAAAAAAAAACCACAGCGTTCAAATACTGATAAGATTGTTGATTACCTTAGCAACGGTTGAATCCTTGAGGCATTCGGGTCAGCCCTACACCTTTGCACACTTTAATCTTTACCAGTAAGGCATCTCCAGAGTTTCCTCTCAGGACTTGTCCTCTTGAGAGTGCTGCTGTTGGTCTGTTCTTCTACATCTGCTGCATCACTGAGACATGTTGTCACGCACTAGAATGTGGGCGAAGCCTTGAAATTGTCCCATAGCCCCTTTGGGCTAATTACAAAAAGTTTTTATGTAGGTCTGTGTGTGTGAGAGTGTTTGTGTACATGTATGTCTGTGTGTGTGTGTGTGTGTTGTTTCCACTCCTCAGGGCTCATTATTGGCCCTGGCCTGAGCTCTTTCATTAGGGGGACTGTGGAGTGGAGGGACGTAAGGGCTGGTAGGGGATCAGGGGACGGGGCGGAGGTCGTAATTGGGCTGTTCCGCTCCCCTGGCCTTGCTCAAGGTCACCGCGAGACAAACTGCGGGCCAGATCTTTCTTCCCTTTTCTTCCATCTTTTCCCACCCTTTTCCCTCTCTCCTCCTCCTTCTCACCTCCCTCTTAAACCTCCACTTTGCCTCTCCCTCCCTCCTTCGCTCATCCTCTCCTTCTCCTGGGGTCTTTTGTCACAGTAGACTAGTCCACTGGGGAGCCACAGAGAAGTGGAGGGGCTAATTCAGTCTAATCTCTTAGCCTGTTAATGTCTGGCTGATATGTGGATTTCTCCACATCCTCAGGGGAAGGCCTTTGTGGTGAAGGCCATCATTATGAAGTTTCCTAGCCCTCCTAGCCAATTATAAAAAGGGAGACAAATTAGTTCATTTCAAACTTGGCTCCGAAGAAGTTTTCCTGATTGTTCTCAACTTTATGTCTCAGAGCAGAAAGATGATTCATGAAAAAGGTTTTTGATAAAGAGAATAGCCTGGTAGTCTTCACATGTTCTGCTTAAGAGAGACTGTGCATCTTGTGTGAAACTTGCAGACGGATTTTTGTACAACATCGTGTCCGTCATGTGCAATTTAGTACACGGTATCGACTCAAAGCCAAGTTTGAAGCCATCTGAGTAAAGTGGTGTAGCGTTGCTTGTCTGGCGCTGGCCAGCGGTGAGCTCGGTCTAACGTTTCCCTCTGATTAAGACGCAGTGGTGAAAGCTGCCTTTGATCTGAGGAAATGTCTGCGTAGGGAGCAGTTGGAATGCGGCGCTCTCCTCTCTGCCTTGCAGATGGAGGGAGAGAGATAGTGTCACAGTTCATTTGTCCGGTCTTGCCACTGCCAGTCCACCCCCAGTAGTAGAATCTGGAGCAGGCCTAATGAAATGAACACGATGTCGCTGTTAAATGTGTGGAGTCAAATGCATTATTGATGTACTGTTTACAAAGAATTGGTGACATACAGTGAAGGGTCATTTGAATCAAAGGATGCTACTGTTCCACATGTGGTGACTTCATTTACTGTAGTCGGCCTTCAAGCTAAAAATGGGCAGCTAAGGGAGGACATCTATGCTCTTTTTTTCCCCCTTTATTATCATTGTAATCATCTTTTAAAGTCAGCTTTTTTAGATTTTTATTTTTAGGAAACTAAGGGTACAATTTGTCCAGAGACTCAAAAACCAGTCACCAGGTTTATTAAAGTTAAACAAAAAGTGAAAACATAATTCTGTTTACTAAAATAAAAATAAAATGACAGTTTTAAAAAATACAAAAACTAAATAAGGCTACAATGAACACTGTACCATGAACTAACAAATAGAGTACCCCTATATTAATGGTTCATGTTGTATAAGAATAAAATGGCTTTGAGCAATATGAATCTTTTAATAAACAATGCTTTTGTAAATCATATTTGATGTCTTGAATTCTCCCACCCTACCCTTTTCAGCTTCTATAAATCAAGGTTTTCTGCATAATACCTGAAAAACTCAAACTCAATTCGTCAAAATATGGTATAATTAAAATTTAAAACTATAATTACTGGTCACTGCATTTTTAAAAGTGTAAATGTTTATGTTAAGATTGTCCGTGTCAGTGTTGACAGCAGTCACATGTTCAAAATGTATTTATTCATATATTCTTTCTGTTTTTTCTCTCCTATGTGTCTGCAGGCCTCCTGCGCTGGCGGGAAGTCCAGCTTTCTCTGATATTTCCCTCATCCGGATCTCGCCCCAGCGGAACCCCTCCGTGGGGGCGGAGTCGCCCTTTCACCCTCCGCACCCCTACATCAACCCATACATGGACTACATCCGCTCGCTTCACAGCAGCCCCTCCATCTCTGTTTTGTCAGCCACCCGGGGCCTCAGCCCTGCAGATGGTGAATAAAATGAAACGTACACCAACACGCATATACACACGTATGCGTCCTCACAGGACAGATGTACACCCAGCACGCATGTGCACATCTGCACGCAGTCCCAGCAGAGCAGAAATAGCTGTTAAGGCTTCAGTAGGCCCTTAAAAATAATTGTTGAAATTGATTAGAGAGGTTTGATTGCTATTAGGACGAATCTCGATTCTCTGTATCAGTTTAATTCCTGTTTGAGATCAGTAGAGGTCAGGTGAGAGGCAACCAGATCCATCTCTATTAAGACCCAGGGGTTGGTGAGATGTTATCTGAGTGAGCGGGAGAGAGGATGGGAGTATTATGAGTGTGGCACAGTCTGTGTGGGTGGGGGTGCAGGTTGGAGGGAGGCTAATCCTTTTGATCTGTGAGTCATGTCAGAGACCTCTGGAGGATGCATCAGTGAGCGGCAGGGTCACGTACAGTTACACCGCTCACACTGAGGGAGGGTCGGATTCAAGTCCAGGGTCGAGGGGGGGGGCGTTGTTACGGTGTCGAAGTGGACTGGGAAATCAATTAAAGTGGACAAACAAGCAAAGTAAATTCACAAAATGATACACAATACCAATATTATAAACTCCAGAAGGAGAAATCCAGTGCTCTTCTAAATACCATTTTTTCAGTTTAGTGTCAGTGTTGGGGAAGTTACTTTTGAAATGTGATACGTTACAGAAGTTATTTAACTACTTCATCAAAGCAATGCAACTTATTATATTACATTTTGATTACTTTTCTAACAAAAGTTTTGGGGGTAATAAAGCTCAAAAGTCCTAAAAATATACATTTAACCCAGACAGTGTAAACCTCTCAAAAATGCTCAACACTAAGTACTATTACTAACTTTTAATAAAGGCTCTTCATTTGAACGCGAATCAAAATTGGGATGTTCTGATTTTAAAGAACAAAACCACCAAAACAAATGGCAAGTACGTAGATCACAAACAACAAACTCTTACTGCAGTAAAGAAAAATGTCCATAACCTCACAACAAGTTTACGTTCAGGCCGACTCCATGCTGAGTGCAGATCTAGAACTAGGGGCTGTGCAGACGAGAGGCAAAAAACGAGTGCATACTACCAAATAAATACATATTTATTTTGTCATTTATTTCCGTAACGCTGTTACATGTAACTAGATACCCCCCAACACTGCTTAGAAGAGATTGACCAGCTTTGATTGATGTGATTTTAATATTAAATACAGCTGGAATTATTATTTCATTAAAGCATTTGACACAAAATTAATCAGAAGCATTTTGGAAAATTATATTATATTATATAAGCTGCAGTCGTAGCTTAGCATTTTATGTGTTTTAAGAGCTGTTTTGTGCTACGCAGAAGTAGAGAGAAATTACAACAATGTAATCAAACAACAAAGCGGTGCCAGCTGCAAATGGCCACACTTAAAAGGTAAGCGGATCAAAGAGCTTCCAAAAAATGTCTGTTCACCTTAAAGTCTTAAAATGGCCTGATGATCTATTACACCACTCATGTCCTCAGCCACCAACTTTTAGACACTTCAGCAGCAGAGCCCCACTTTAGCTCCTTGCCTTGTGCTGAAGTGTGTTTCTGAAATGGCAGATAGCAGGGGCATTTCCTCAACACCGGCGCACTCGACTTCACCTCGCCCGAGTCTGTTAAAAGCTGTGTCTAAGTGAGGACCAAGAGTGTCAACCTCACTCAGCCCCTCTCATCTGCGCTCTGCACTCTGACGCCGCTCTTTGTGCACGGGAAGTATATGTTAAAACCTCTACCCTTCAATTTTCCATTACCAAATCATAATGTACACCAGCCTCAGCTTGCTTGAAATCCAAAACATTTCTTCAACCTACCACATGATCCCCTTTCAGTTTATAATGCTTTGAATTGTGAATGAGGCACCTAATTAGTCCTTTAATCAAGCCTGTGATTAATTAACCCATCAGCTTTTGTGCTGTTAGTATATCACCATGCTTACAGAGAGGCTCTGTCTTCAATATGCAAAGATTTATTTTTTTTCCAGCAAAAAGTACATTTGAATAATGATGAATTAATTAACAGAATCTAATGGAGATTTAAAGTGGGTGGGATTTAGTGCCACCCTCTTGCTGCCACACATTTGCTTTCACATCTCTTTTTTTTTGCTCCTTCCTCACAATATTTCTCTATTTTCTATGTGAGATTGGGTTCAGAGGTAGGTTTTGCCCCTGATCCTATTGTTGTGCTGAAGGAGCACCCTGTGGCTCACCAAGTCTTCGGGCAAATATCAGTATATCCACGTTGAGTGCCACACTGACAGCCCCCCCCCCGCCACACTC
>JAPQRN010000014.1:9682086-9735728 GCA_037367275.1 Coranthus polyacanthus | reverse complement strand
CCCTAGGATCGCATTCGGATGCCAACAGTTCTGATTTAGAAAATTCTGCAAAGCCTTTTTCTGTGCGTGGATCCTGAATGGGCCACATTATGATTGAATGCAAAAGCAAAGCTAAGGCGGAACAGTGCAGACAATTAAGAAACTCCCCCTTCTACTGAAGACATAATACCCAGATCGAATTAATTTAGAATTTTTTCTTACATTCGTTTAACCAATCATGGATGCATATTGCAGGCATACAGGCCAGCCTTAAGAGGAAATCTCCTCATACAGTGTTTCTTTATTTATTTTCTCTTCAATTGAGGAAAAAAAGAGAGCTCCAGCACTCTGTGGGTCTGAACCGATTCCATATTTGCATCCAAAACCACAGTGTTAGTCTTTTCCGTCTCTCTTTCTTAGAATATTTGCATAAGGAAGCCCACCAGCCGCCAGATGTTTATTTTTAGGCTGTGGTTCAAGGACTTACAGCACTCTATAACTAAGGGAATGACTTGGAAAAGAGAAGCATTTGAGAAAAAGAGAGAGAGATGGTAACGTGGAGGCAGAATCGTTTGCTGCATCTTTATGCATGCAGATCTATCTGGGCAGATTTAGGCCTTTTGTTTTTTTTTTCTATAGAGTTTAAGGGAGCAGAGTCGAGGAGCAGGTTGCATATCTGCAGACTGCAGCCGTGATGTGTACAACACACAAGCACCATCTCTGGCAAAGGATGTGTCAGACTACATATTCTTACCACACACACACACACACCACTGCAGTCTCTCCAAGTGATCAAGGAACCGTAAGAGGAAGAGAAAAGGCTGTTCAAGAATTTTATTGTAGGATGATCAGTTGTGCTGTGCTCGGCATGAATGCATCAATCAAACACTAATGCACACTCACTGCAATCTCTGAGCAAGCATCCAGTAATCCCAAGTGAGACTCTCCACTTCAGGTGATGCTCCCTGTGCAGCTGTTTTACTTAACTTGATGGTGTTGCTAATGTGCTCATTACTGTTCTGCTGAGCTGATTATCATCTAAAGTAAATGAAAGTAGGTTTATAATGCAGTGCAGGTGCTTTGCCTGTCGTGTTTTCCTCACTGCCTAATAATTTTCCTTCTTGCTTGCTTCTCTTTCACGTTCTCCTTCTGCATTTTCTTTCACCTATTTCTTCAAATTCCTTTTCTTCCATGTATCCTCTTTAGCATCTCGTCTATGACCTTCAGTCTTTGGTTACCTTTGCGGCCACTTTGCTGACCCGACCGTTGTCGTTCTCCAGCCCCTCACACAGGTCTGACCACAGCAGAGTACTACCACCAGATGGCTCTGCTGGCGGGTCACCGAAGCCCTTACACAACTGACCTGCTCCCCTCTGTGGCATCTACAGCCGGAGCCAGCAGCGCCAGTGCCCTGCACATGGAGTACCTGCAGGCGATGGACAGTAAGTCTGCACTAATATCACACATGACTCACAACTAATACTACTGTATACGAGTCCATCTCTCAAGAGTACTAATTCAAATTCAGTAGAATATTGTCATAACTATCCCATATCTCAGTGATGTACCCCTGGGGGAGATGCCTGGGGCTACTTGTAAAGGAGCTTTGATAAAAAATATTATATAATTCTACATGTGTTTGTTAAGAAGAAAAAAAACCAACCAAATAGGATTACAAAAATGATGTGTGTAGAATTACAAACTGAAAGGCTTTTTACAACACATGTTGCAGTTGCCTGCAGCCTTCGTAAAAACTAGTTATCAAATGAGCAGAGAAGTTGAGATAGTTATCTCAGCTAAAAGTGACAGAGAAATGAAACTAGTAGATTGTTCAGTGTAAGATAACATAAATAACAGTATAAATGTAATATGTAAGTGTTTAATATAGCTAAAAGTAACAGTTACACGATAAAAAGGGTTAAACCATAGACAGTCTAATAGATGGCTCAAAGTGAAAGCTAACATAAATAGTAAAAGAGTTATCTTAATATATATGTGTTTCATATAGCAGGCTAAAAGTAACAGACATCAATTAAAAACTGTTTGCCTAATAACTTGTTGAAAGTGCAAGAAATATAAATAAAATATTCAGCTAAATGTAAGGTATCATATAGCAAGCTAAAAGTAACATACATTTCTGAAAAGGGTTAAAGTAATAGATTGTGTTAAGCTAACATAAATGATGAAATAGTTGGTAGGAATAGGGATAGGACATTATTGTAACAATATATACTTTGATAATTGTTAGTGCTAAAAACATTTACACCAGAATCTGATTCAGGGCCGTTTTTTTTTTGCGTGAGAAGCGTACCGGCTGTGGGACCTTAAGTGTAGATTTATAAACCATTTCCTCAAAACACTGGACAAGATAAATGAATAGCATTTGAAAGCCTGTATTGTGCTTCGTAACGGGTCTTATTGTTTGCTGTAATGAAGTGAAAAACATGGATTTTTTCAACCAAATTTAGCCCTGCAGGTAGAAAAGACACCTACCAGATCTTTGTCTGTTGTGCTTGCACCTTATTATAAGTGAATACCAGCACATTATAGCATGGGTGGCCCCAGTGGGAATTCAACCTCTGAAATGCACTTTTACAGTACACCTAACACGTGCTATATATAGATGAAGTTGCAGCTTAACCATGGCAAGGAGGGACCTGCTACTTGACTTTGACATGATTTAAATGAGCTATTGTCTTAATGTGTTGGGCTCAGGACTGTGTGCAGAGGACTTATGCTAATGAGTTATTTTAAAGTGTAAATAGGAAATTAAACGCACACTGAATCTTAGAAAGGTCGGACAGCGTCACCCCTCTCCCTTTGATGAGAATGTATTTAGTCAGGCAGACGCTGCTTTCATGGAAATCCGGGGTGAAGTTCCCCCTATTCCTCAGAACAAACTAATTAAAACTAGCCAAACTTGTGCGGGTATCAGAAAATTAATTGCTATTAAGTGGGAATTGGAATGTCCCGCCATTCATCACTGGAGAAATCCTTTCTTCTGTGTCACTTTTTAAGATTAATAGACTGAAACAAAACAATTAGGGCCAAATTTAAGTGGAGATGCGGTGCTCCTCACTTAAAAATTGCCTGTGATCATTGCTGGTAATAACTCATCATGTTTCAACAATGTGTGTTCCACGTCTGAAAAATTAACACTTTAAAGCTTTGTTGAATTTTTTGAAAAAAAAACATACAAAGAGCAGAGTCTATCAAGAGGCTTTCACTGATAATCTGGGCTACAATGTTACTGTGGCTATTTTAGTCTATTTCACATCAGAGTAATTACCTTCAGAGAGAGCTGTGCTAATGAAACAATGGGCCTGTCCTGCCTATTTGTGCTTTAATGGGCCATTGTATCCTTCCTTACTGCCTAATTAGTGCCATAGCTTTCATAGTCCTCTACACTTAATTCTGTATTTGTGGGCTTTATTAGTTCATTTTCATTTCCCAGCTTTGTTTCCCTCTTAAATCAAGGTGATTTTCTTATTAATGGCTTCATTTCAAGTGTTTTGAACACTTCAACTAATTATCAGTCAAACGGCACAAATGAAATGTAATCAGTGTTTAGACTTCTTTTTTACTACTAGATAGATAATGGCCCCTTCAGCAAATTTACTAAAACAGAGCAATAAGCAATTAGTGACACATAATCTTCATATTGCAAATGACTTATAATTTCTCAGTTTGAGTAAAAAAAAAGGCAAATGTCAGTTTTAAAAAAAATGTTTCTCTGAGCTTCTTGCTGCATTTCTGTAATGCCGCATGGAACAGTCTTGTGTTCACGTTACAGCCCTCCCCTGTGCTAGGGTCCCTCTCAGGTGGCCCCTAGGTGTGTCGGCGAGGGTTCAGCCCCAGTTTTAGAGGCATTTTTTTTTCCTAACACCGTCAGTCCGGTCTGTCTGAACCCTCCCTGGCCACAAGAATTAATGACGCAGCGCGTAACCAGCCATGCCGTCCATAAATCAAGAGGAAATTAGAGGGACAGTCCTGCTACGAGCCTGGATGCTCCTCTCTCTGTCTCCCCAGTTGGCCGATTTATCATTTGGGCTGTGCATTAATAAACACCACTCCCATGAGGCTTTGCAGTGGTGGGACGCTGCCCTGCTCCTCAGCAGTACCCCCTTCTCCTAATTCACCACAAGTGGAGGCTGTCCCTCACAATCATGTGGATTCAGCTTGCTTAAAGGTGTGTCAGAAGACAAATTTTCTCCAAAACAACAAAGAACAAAGCTCCAGTCCAGGCGCATAAAAGATAATTTTTGGAGAAGGATTAGGTATGTGATTTGAGCTGAATAAAACTGTGGAGAAGTCATGTGACAAACTAGAGTGTGGTGCATTGTATTTAGCAATTGTATGCGCTCAGGGATTTATATGTGAAAATGCATGGCAACCCGTTCACTAAGACATAAAAAAGACAGATTTTCCATACAATGACAATGTAAAGGGGGTGTTGCTTTCCATACAGCTTCATGCTGTAGTTTAAACTCAGGCCTGCGTTTGCCAGAACACCGCTGCTGCCGTCTCACACACACACACACACACACACACGCACTCACATCCACACACACTGATTACCATGTGAATGGAGTGTTCTGTAATCGTTGGATGTGTCAAACGAGAGATGGAGCATTTACGTTGGGAGATGGATGGATTGTGGGGGACGTAAATATGGAGGGGGGTTATCGGGGCTGCGTAAGCTGGTTTTGTTTGCCTTTATAAAATAACTCAAAATGTTTTATTTCCAAGTCTTGAGTCACAAAGTCATTGTGTCAGTTCATGCACAAAGCACGACATCCCCTCAGCGCTTTTTTCCCCTCCTTCCATCTTTCTCTGTTTTTCCCTGTCTTGTTTGTGACATCTCCATGTGAAAAGACAACAAAAGTCATGTTTTAATCTCTACCCGTGGCTCATTGTATGTGCAGAGAGAATGGTTGTGCTGTTTCCGCCTTTTACCTTTTCAAACCCCCTTTAGTATTTCTAGTCAACACTGATTGCATTTGAATAACGACTCAAATTGGACTTGATTAAATATTACCATACACAGTCAGAGCATTTCTCCAACATAAAAGACATGTTTTCTCATGGATGAAATGCAAGCAGTGCATCAAGTGACAGCTGAACACTCATTCAGAAGAGCCTTTTGTGTGATGATTGACAAAAATGTCATCTGTTAGGGTTAGATTAGGTTAGGGCTGGGATGAAGTCAAACACAAGATTTTCTGTAATCCAACAAACACTTATTTTTGATTTGTAACAAATGTTTAGGCATTTAAGCATTGTCTTTCTTAGCTAAAAAGGTTCTTTTACAGGACCTTTGTATCTTTTCGTAGCCGGTAGACAATAATTATTCTAACTTCTCTCTCTTTCCTTGTCCTGCAGGCTCTCGTTTCCCGAGCCCGAGGCTGCCGTCGAGGCCCAGCAGGAAGCGCCCTCTTCCCATCTCACCCCTCTCTGAGCATAGCTTTGACCTGCAGACGATGATCCGAAGCTCGCCCAACTCTCTTGTCACCATGCTCAACAACTCTCGCTCCAGCTCCTCCACCAGCGGCTCGTACGGTCATCTCTCCGCTGGAGCCATCAGGTAGCAGACTGCGTTTTAATTCATTATCCTGCAGCACATAATCTGAAAGCCATTATTATTTTCTTGGTTATAGCTAAATACGCTGATAAGTGCTCAATATCGTGTTGTTCTTGCAATGACCTTCCTAAAATAATAATTGTCTGATCCAGACAATAATTGTGTAATTCATGACACTCTTCTAAATGCCATGTTTTGGTTTACAATAGGTTAAATGTTTTTATTAAGGGAGAAAATGTGTTCGCGGGGATCATTAAAAAGTCTTATATTCATTCATTAAAACTAAGGCCTTAAAAAATCTTAATTCAATCTTTCAAAAACTGGAAAACTGGAATCAAGGCAGTTGAATCCCACGTGCAAAATGAGCAACACAAAACTGTCAACGTCAACCCACCAACAGATGCCAAGTATTTCAGGTATTTGTCGCTAACCATGTAATGGATGTCATTTTTTTCTGTAGTTTTTTTTAAATTTAATTCCAAATGGCAATAAAAATGTTACTTGCGGGAACCCTGAAAAAAGTAACAAAACTCCTGTCACATTGTACATTAAAGACATTATTTAGCCCTTTATTTCAGTGCAAGTGCTTTGGTTTATTCATTTAAAGTTCTAAAAAAAATAAATGATCTTTTAAGGATGTCGTTTAGAAGCTTTTATTGACTAGGTTTCTCTCAGGTTGGTCATTTGAGGATTAAGTGCCAATAATGAATCAAATAGTACCCCTAGGGGAAATAGTGTTGTAAATCATTTTCTAATATCATTGATTGGTATTTTTCATACGCTGCAAAACCTATGCGTCTCTCTCAGGTTGTTGCGCATTGCATTGTGTACCACGCAAGTCATAAGGGGGAGCAGAGAAGCGGTCTATATGTGTGCGTATCGTCCACGTCAAAGCCCTTTGTGGGTGACGATCTCCCAGCCAGCTAGTCAGCCTGCCTCCCCGGCGGCTTGTGTCAGTCATCCGGTACACCTCATGGAAACATCACATACATCACGCCCCGGTACCGGAGGCAAGCGAGGGGAGCAGAGGAAACGAAGAGAGAGGGGAAAAGGAAAGATCCATCGCCCCACCCACAGCCATTGATCAGCGATCTGTAAGAAGAGCCTGATCAATCACGCCGCGCGCTCGGCCACTGTCCTAGTGACAGGACCCAAATAGCCAGAGCCAACAGACTGATGAGTGATATGACAAGCAGACGGGCCCCCAAATGTGTCTCGGCCCATTGATTTCCACTCGGCTCATAATAAGATCAGCAGACATATGGGTCGCAGCGAGAGCGAAGCGTCAGAACTCAGGATGAATGGAGGCCTCTGCTGCCGAGCCACACAGATCTGTGTTTATCTGGTGGTTCACCTGTGGTTATAGAGACCCCAGAGGAGGCTTGGTGGCTTCTGGGATTTTTACTTCAACATCAACAAAGTTAGCACCGGTTTTAAAGTAAATAAACTACACAGGAAATAACTCTGTTGCTGTAACGGAAAGAAAATAATTTATTTACAACACTGTACGTTACACTCCGGATAATTTATCACCTGTATCATTTGCCCACTGGAAGAATGACATACTGCCTTACACAGACCACATGATAATTCACTGTGTGTTAACAAGCTGAACATTCATTGGCAGGGATTTGCCGGCAGCCCCATGGTTCCAGCATTACCACACCATCTACTGTCAGATTGTCCTCAGGGATAAGGAGCTATCCAGAACAATCCATTTATCCACTGCCTTTCCCCTCTTTTGCCTCATTGCTTCTACAGCTGATGTTTTAGTGAACAGTAAAGTTGTATTTTGGTGTTATGATTTATATTTTACCCAGTACATCTGCTCAGTCCTCTTTCTTCTCCTCTTCCAGCCCCGCATTGAGCTTCGCCTACCCTCCGACCCCAGTGGCTTTGCATGTGCACCAACAGCTGATCGGGCGTCAACCGGGCATCGTGGGCTCTGCCTTCGGCCACAGTCCGCCTCTCATCCACCCAACGCCGGCTTTCGCCACCCAGAGGCCTGTACCAGGGATCCCCCCCTCTGGGCTCAGCGCCAGCGAGCGCTCAGCAGTCTCCAACGACTCTTCACAGGTGAGAGCAGGCGCCCGCGCGATTCATCATCACAGGTAATAGATAGCGGTGTCGTATGCCAGCCGCGTCTCGGCAAAATGTAGTGAGCCAACATGGTACAGGCAGGACCCCCCCTCCATGTGCTCATCTCCTGGGAGTTTCCTCCTACTTGTGTTGTCTCTTGTTTTTTAGACTGCCGAGCACGGCCCAGAACGTGCCTGCAGCAAACAACAAGGGGCTTGTTAGCATAGAATCCCACTGCTGACTCCATTAATCACTAGAGAGAGAACAAGAATATAGTGAGGGAATATTGACATGGATGGATGGATCCAAAGGGGCTTTTTCTCTCCCTTACTGTATGTGCGGGCCCACATTTGAAGTAAATATTCACTGTTTATTACCAGTCCTCCCTGCTGTTTCCCATAGCTCGAGTTTTGTGTTAGCACGAATGAGGCCTCATTCAAATTGGGCACACCAAAATTGCCTTTTCCTTCTCCTGAATAAACAGAATATTGCTTTGGGGCCACAGCTGAAACTCATATGTTTCAGCAAAGATAGTATTGCAAACAGAGACAAATACGTTGCACATTTTAGAAACTGCCCTATGAAAAAAAATCAGCAATATATATATTTTCTAGTAGATCTAACAGAATACTAAAGTGAAACTTGCGTTTCTCGTGAGTCTTTTGTGTGTTGTCCAGAAGTTTTAAATCAACTTGGTATGTGAAAAGGATTTCCCCTCAGGCCAAATTCAAGCCAGGGCCAAAGTCAGGTCATCCACTGATTCAGTGGTTCATTGAATTGGTTCATAAGTGTGTTTTAACTTCAGTGATTAGGGTAGCTAATGCGATACACTGTAATTTAATAGTTTTTCATTAGCACCATTGCTCCTGCCTTGGACTGAGGATACAGAATCATTATGTTCTAACTATAGTTATGTTTTTTTCTGGTTGATTAAGAAAATGATTCACTGACTTTTAGGCATTGCATGCATTTTTAATAATGCTAAAGAGAATAACACAGGAGATCTCAATAAATGTAAAGAGAAAGTGTAATATTTTGGAGTCTGTTTTGTTGCTGAGAGCCGGTCATTTGTTGATGTTAGTTAACTCCATTTCTAAGCTAAAGACAATGTTGGTTGCCTGCATCCACGATAACAGCCTGTACACTGATTTCTATGAAAATCTTTACTTCACTCCAGTTGTTCAGTGCCTCTCTTCTGCTCCTAAACAGCAGCAACAGTGTGTATAACACTAGCTACGGTTAGCTTCGAAATTAAGAGTTCGCTAAGGTCAGCAAATGACGAGCTCCAACCACAACCCAGACTCCAACACAAAAAGAAGCACAAGCAAAGTGTTTCTTATCGAACCTTTAATTAAAACCTTCATTATACATGGTGAAATTGAAATGTTTTATATTCTATGTACGCCTTACATTACAATAAGCCGCAAACCTATAAAAACCCAGTCCAAAAAAAAAAAAATTATAGACTTTGAAACCAGCAGAATTAAACACATTTTTTTTTGTCATACTGCCTAGCACTACTCTGTATGAAGAAAACTAAGCAACAATGATCAAACATTTCTTTATTTCCACAGACAAAACCAACAAGTGAATCCGCTGTGAGCAGCACGGGAGACCCGATGCACCACAAGCGCTCCAAAATGAAACCAGAGGAGGAGCTGCCGAGTCCAGGCGCAGTCAGCGTACAGGTGAGGACTGTCTACATTTATTAACCGAGTAAAACAATGGTTCAGTTACTCGCTACGCCAGCTGTCTGGTGAAATTATTCACATTCTGGCAAAAGACAACACCGTCCACAATGCTTGGTAAATCCCAGAATTCACCAGTGTGTTTTATTTTTAGATTTTTTTTTTTTTCCACTAGAATAAGGAGCTTCTATAATTCCTATCCACCTGCCAAAGCGGATGCAACAATACACAAGCTTACCATCCGCACCGTGTATTTACCTGCATTTGGCTCCTTGTTGGCATTTGTTTCCCACCCTGCTCTTATCAGTAGCAGTTTCCCAAGTAAAACAATTCATTGATTTCTGGGACACTAGAAGGAAATTGTTTTTGCTTTTGTTTAATCAAAATTTTAAGTGGCTGGAAAAATGAAAGAGAACTGTGATAAGAGTAAGCAGGCAATGTGTTTGCATCTGCAGGAAAAACCTTATTAGAGTCGATATTCAGCTGTGCTTCCATCAGGCAGCGGCAGATACAGTGTGTGGTGGAAGCCCAGACTCTCCTGTATTAGCCCACACCAACCCTGCTCTACTCAGCCACCTAACTATGACAGTGAAATATGTCTGGGCTAATAGAGCAACCTACAGCAGGAAGAGGGCGTTAGATTCCTCAAATGGGCTGCCAGGTCCTGTCGTAAAACAACCCGATATATAGGAGGAAATTTAAGCTGCTTCTTGGTATTTAGTCACTATATTTTTTCATTTTTATTACATTGTAGCGCTTGGTGCTTCGGCTTCTGTACTGCAACATTTTGCTCTTGCTCCCCAGGACCATCCCGATGGCATGACGCTGGTAAAGGAAGAAGGAGACAAGGATGAGAGCAAACAAGAACCAGAAGTGGTTTATGAGACAAACTGTCACTGGGAGAACTGTTGCCGAGAATTTGACACGCAGGAGCAGCTAGTACAAGTGAGTACCCAGCGTAAGGATACATCAGAAAGCAGCGGTACGAGCCGCTTATCACGACCAGCTCCAGGTGAAGACATGATTGAGTCAATGCAAAGCTTGATGTAACCCATGCTGGCAGCTCCAAATGACTGCAGAACTATCCAGACATCCTGGTTTGGTATGTCAATTAATAAAGCACGTGTCTCCCCACTTCAACCACTCAAAAGTATTTTTTCATATTATTTCACTGCAGTCTTTGTGCAGAACGATGTCTGTGTCAGGATGTTTTCATATTCATCTGCTGAAGAGGAAAATGTCCTCTTTGGACAAACAAAATCAGGATTTGAAACCTCACATTATATTTAGACCATGTGTGATGAAGTGTGATGTGCATATACACTAAAACTGACTTTTAGGAGAGTAGGAAACATCTTGTGCACAGAAGGTAACCTTATAATGAACAACATTTACATATTCACAGGGTGTGGATTTTTAAATGAGGGAGGAGGCAGAGATGTCATTTTAACATATTTAACAAGGTAATTCAGACATTTTTTGAGAATAAACCATATCCATATCAGACTCAAATTATTATTCAGAGTAGAGCGTTTTCATTGTGTGTTTGGACGTGATCTTTAAGTCTGGGAGATGTTGATAAAATGTGGGGTAAACACTCGAGTAAATGCCACATCTCAAAAAACACACTAAAACTTTTTTTTTTGTTTTGTTTTGGAAGCGTATGCATATTTGCATATTTCCGCAGCATCTTTCCTCCAGCTCAGTAACGTAGATCCCATCCACCTCAGCTGAAGCGCTGCTATTCCGGACAATGCCCCCTATCAGGCCGCAACCCCTGTCTGCGAGGCTGTGCAGCAGTAGTCTGTGCAGCGGAGGCCGAGCTGCAGGCATTGACTGATACTGCTGCTGGATTCCTGATTGGATCCAGAGACGCTGGTAATGGGCTCAAAAGCTGGTAGAGCACATCTCACAGCTGAACGCTGCTAACTGATTTGGTGGGTTAAGCCTCCCAGAGCCAGGATGTGAGCTTTGTGTACTGCACTGGACTGGCCCTCCTCCTGTCTGTTATCAGAACTCTCACAGAGCCCAGAAGATGGATGGTTCTCATCATATTGTGCCTGAGGGTTCACTGTTAAGCTAAATATTAATGACATTATGGCCATGTCACCCCTACTATGGCTACTTACACGGATGCTATTAGCTCTGCTTCTCTCTCGCGACCTGTGAACTGCTCGCCCGTCAGCCAAACCGAGAGAGCAAGTTGGAGAAGCTGTAAAAAAAAAAAAAAAAAAAACACACCAATATGATGCTGCGAACAAGGGAAGGTGGAATGTACACATGCACACACGTGCGCGCGTGAAACACACATCACCACACATCTGATAGAAAGATCCTCAGCTCTCCACAGCTGTCTATTTGCCGTCTTGACATTGCAATCCTCAGCTGCGGTGGTAACCCCTATCTATAATTGATATCCTCAGCTCGGAATGGGCTGCCTCCCGTGTTTGAAGGGCTCGGCTCAAAGGTTGAGGATCTTGACAACTTCTTGCCCCTGTTTCAGGGGGCGGGATGAGTTAAGGTGGTGGGAGAGGAGGGGAGGGTGGCTGTTTAGGAGGGGAAAAGCTTGCTCACATCCTCTCCCTACTGTAGTCACGCCAGGTGGCCATCTGAACAAAACAATACCCTCTCATTCCACCACATATATACCATCCACACTAACCTTGCCGAGCTGCACTTATTATCGGATTGCTGTGTGCACGGACACCGACAAAATCCCTATTAGTTTTTCCACTTTTCCGTCTTGGAATTGTTTCTCTCTTTTTCTTTTTTTTTTTTTTGGGGCGTTTGACTTTCAGATATTGCATTTTATTTCTCATTTTCCCTGCACATGCAGATATGCAGAGAGATGCCAATAAAAGTCTTCGCCTACAGAATCCCTGCCCTCTAATTCAGCGGAGCGGACGAGAAAATGCTCTTATCTCTCCGCACCCCCACCCCCCTCAGTAATAGGATAAGTACAGTATTTGGACCACAGTGGCTCTCCCCACACACTGGGAGGGGATGGGGGTGGGGTTGTCGGGGTGGGGTGGGGGGGATTTCCATATACCCAAACAATGAAGCGTCCCTTCCCCCTGTACTTGTCTTCTGAAATGGCTTTGGGAAAAAAACATGATTAGGAAAAAAATAGCACTTTCTCCTTGGTTGCAACCAATTTAGCTTTTGCACCACGTTCATTTCTCTCTGATCACACGGGCCTTGAAAACATGGTAAAAACTTGGTACCGCTGTGTTGACAATCTAAAGTCGTGAAATACGTTTTGAAGTATTAAAAGTAACGACGGCGCTGATTCCTTTGTGCTTGGCCTAATTTTAGAATTAAGCCTCCACACCACCCTCATCGCTTTCCACCTTGTTCAAAAGCACTCCTGCAGCGCTCTTGATGCATATTTTTACACTCTCAAACATGCTCTCACCATGACATGCCACAGCGTTCCTTTATCATCTGCGTTTAAGCGCTCTCGGTGCCGGCGATAAGATAAACATCAGATCTATGCAATTTAGCTCACTTATCTGGCCTACCCAGTCAGCAAAAGCGAGGCGGGTGTCAATTTTAGTTTGCAGTATTTATTTCATTTATTACATTTCAACTCTCTACGTCTCCATCTGCCTCAACACTCAGCTCAACATTCTTTTGCTTCTTTCTTTTTTTTGGGGGGGGGGGCACAAACCTCTCCCTCTTTGGTTCTCTCTTTCATTTTCTCTCCCTCTCCCTCCCCTCTTTCCCCTCGAAGGGAGTACTTTTAAAGATAAGGCCTGGTGGCTTCTTTAATGTCTCTCTTGAAGTGGGCTTTTTTTCTCTTGGGTTTGTCACTGGAGATGCCAACACCACACTGCCGTAACTCCCTAATATGCCCTTGCTTAACAATCTTTATCAGTTATTCTTCATTGCTCAATCACTGACACTTCTCCGTGCATTTTCACTGCCCTTGTAGGATGGAAAAAAAACACATGTAAGCTAGATTTTTCTCATGTGGCAAAGCAATATTTAAGTAAAATCGAGTCTAGAGTTGCCAGATACAAAACTCATATTAGAGCGTCTATTTATTTGCTGAAACTCCTTTTCAGCTTTTTAAAAAAATAAATACTGTATTAACTTTAACTTTCCCTTAAAGGTAGGTGTGAACAACAGTGAAACAGTGAGAGTATCTTTTGGTTGTGGACCAAACATAACATTTGACACTGATGAAACACTGACATTCTTCACAATTTTCTGACATTTTATAGACCAAAAACTCATTGATTAATCAAGAAAATAAACAATAGATCTATCAACCGTGATAATAAAAAAAATGCTTGGAATCCTAAATGGTTCGACTATTATTTTTTTTTGTCTGAAATCCATTCTGTTAAGTAAATAAGTAAGTAAAATGTATTTATATAGTGCTTTTCACAGATAAAAAGTCACATGAAAACCTGAAATTAAAAGCAATACCAGGATTAAACACATACAATAAATAAAACTGGAATTAAAAGCCATGTTAAAAACGAAACACATTAAAAAGCAGACCTGGTCCATCTGGTACAGGTTTTAGGCGTGCTAAACACACTGATGTTGGAGGTAGGGTTGGGCGATAAAATGATCATGACAACTATCGTTATCGTGATATAAATTTATTTTCTTTACATTGTAGGCTAAAAGAAATTTTAAATGTTTTGCTTTACTTAATTATACTCATGCATATTTTGATGCTGAAAAATATTTTTCTCATTATGGTCTAGTTGTTTTGTTCAACATCTAGATTTGTGAAATGGTTTGTCGTGTTTTGACCATAAAGAATAGCTTAAAACAACAAATAATCCTCTGGTTTATTCCACTTTGTCTCGGGACCAAAAATCGGCTTTTAAACTTGAAAGAAATAATGATGACATTTATCGTGATACTTATCGATATCGACTGATGTGTGTGTTTTTATCCTGATAAACGTTTTTGGCCCTGGTTGGTGGCGAATTACGTGTGGGGGTGTGTGATTCTCCTGGTGGTCTGTATGTGTGTGTTCTTAAAGCTCATCAGGCCTTCTCCAACCTCCGCAGTCTACCTTTCTGTTCCAGGTCATCTACATAGGTGGCGCTGTGATGCCATTGTTCTTAGATGGGGAGCCGGCTCTCCCTGTGTGCAGCCCTTGTTGAGGCGACTGCTGCGTGCCTCCCCGGTGTTAAAGGGAGATAAACGTGGGCGCAGTCTAAAGGCAGGCCCCCTCCCTGGCTGCTGGCGCAGGCCTTTAATTGGTAAAATGCAGATTTTTTTGATCAGGAGAAGGATTAGGCTCCTTATCTGTCTGGAGTATCTTACTCTAAGATGAAAAGACTGTGCTGAATTACACATGCCAATTCTAGCTCCCTGCCCCCTGCTCGCTCGCTCACTCATTCTCATCCTCCCTCCTTCCCTCACTCACTCTTCAATCTTTCCCTCTTTTTACTTCCTCCCTCCCATCTATGCCTTTTTCATGCTCTTTTTTCCCCCGCTCTTTACACAAAGCACTTCAGCAACTGACATCACAAAAGAGCATATGATTTATTAGGCCGTGTTTGATAAAGCTAAACGGTGTTGCGGGTCCCACAGCTTAGTGAAATTGCCTTGTAAACAGGCCCTCTTTTCATGCACGCTTGCATTCTAATGCATGAGGGCTATGTCCCAGGGAGAGTTTGATAAGGAGACATGGAGATGGATACCGAAGTGGGTGAATGCTGGGAAATAGCAAAACGAATGATGGGATTGTATGTGTTACAGTATTGTGTGTAGAGCTGAGCACTGACAATGGGGGACAAATAATTATTTAAAATGTAAAAAAAAAAACAACAACAACCAGCAAATCAAGTGTAAAATTGTGTGTTTTAGTTCTTGTTACGTTCATGGGTGTTGAATAAGCAGCAGGGGTCTTGACCAAGAAAACAGTGTCTGCACCTGTGTGTGTGTGTGTGTGCGCACCTCTCATACGTCACAGACGGCTTCAGTGTCCCCTGTGTCCGTGTCCCTGGTGCTCCCTGTCGTGCGACACCCTCCTAAATCCATCTTGGTGGCGTTTTTACAGTTGTTGGCCGATAAGCTGGCAGGGGGAAGATGAATAACCTGCCGTGCCGTCGCTATCAGCACCTGTTTGTCGATTTAGCCGGCCAACGGGGCCTGTCTGCTCAGCATGGAGATTATTGATTCAATAAGAATTGCCATTAGATCATGCCATTAGGTTTCTCGGCGGCCCCTCTCCCCGTGCTGTCTGTCCCCCTCTCTGTCAGCTCAGAGGCTCATGCATCACACCCGTCAACGACCTCCTTCATTTGTACAAATACTGCGTGAGTGCGTATCCATCTGTGTGTGTGTGCATATACTCGTGTTGTGCCAGCCACCAGCGTGATCCAACACCACAGCGCTCTCCCCATCGCTCTCAGCCGGGGGATATTGAACACTGCTCACACCAGACCGATCACTTGCCACAGGGATTCCCTCACAGAGAGGAAGAAAAAGAGAAGACGAGTCAGGTTTTCTGAGTCTCTTACCGAGGTGGGGAGGAGATCAATCTTGGGGAAACTTCACTAACGTCCGCAGTCATCCAGTCCCCAATCATTTTCTATGGAATTAGTCTTGTTTTGTCACTTTAAAATTAAAAAATGTCAAGGGAGAATAATGGAGGTCCTTTGCGGATATATTAGTGTCAATTTTACTCTTTGCTTTTGCTGTTGCACCCTTCTGTTACCGGTCTGACTCATTTGTCCTTCTGTATTACTGGGGAATGCAGTTGCTTTATAGTTAGAGAAGACTTGGGGTCAACACAGCTTGAAAAGAATGTTTAAAAAGGGTCTGTTTCTGGTGATCGTGGGTGTGCATGGGGTCATGATCTGGTGTTGGCACTCGGAAGGTACAAAGATGCAATTGTCATGCCTCAAAGGGAACTGTCTGTGAATACTTTATTTGCTTTGGCCCTGTATGTTTTATAGCTTGACGGTGTTGCAAAATAATGCTCAAAGAAAAGATGTATTCCCCAGACATTTAAGAGCCTTCAAGGTCAAGTCTCTATTTATCTCCCTCTCTTCCCTCCTGTTGCCAGTAGTCACTCTGCATTCACCCCCAAGGTAAAAAGGACTCTTCTATGCTGCTCAGGAATGTAATAATACCAGTTTCTTTTGGTCAGGATATTGTGTCTGTCTCCCTGGCTTTAAACTGCTTAGGAAAGGCACTTCAGAGGCCACCATGCGGTGTTGTTTCTGAAAGAGAGCCAGATGTTGACTCCGTCCCCAGAGGGTTTACGTCTGCATGGCTGTTTTTTACACACTTGCCATTCCTCTATAACATTCACAAATGACTTCTTTTTTACAGGACAGTGATGAATAAAAATGAAAGATAAAAAGGAGGAAAGAAATGAAGAGAATGAAGAGAAAGGTGGTGCTCACCGATATAATGCTTGGCTGGAGCCTTCGCATTTCAGATTCTTCGACTGAACTTTTGATTTCTCGCCCTATCTCCTCACCTCCCTCCCACCTCCCCTTCTTCCTAAGCTTCAGATTGGAAGTTGCCACGGCAGCACAACTGTCAGCACTTGTCACACAGGGGCGAGGGCCCAACATGATGCGAAGTGACAGGGTTTTATTTGAAAATCCTGTTCAAATCGGACACTGAGACTCACAAGACTGCCTTTTCCCCTCTGTATTTGTGCAGAACTCAGAAAATGCCACATAAAAGGAAATAGAAAGCAGGAATTTTATATTTGTCTCATGGCGCAGAGAAAATAACTCTGCACTTATGTCCATTCATAAGTCTCTGTAAAGACACACAAAAATATACAATTCTGCATGGATTCTTATACTTAAAGTTCTCTCATCTTCTTTTCTAGCACATAAACAATGACCACATCCACGGAGAGAAGAAGGAGTTTGTGTGTCGGTGGGAGGAATGCTCTCGAGAACAGAAGCCCTTTAAGGCACAGTACATGCTGGTGGTCCACATGCGAAGGCATACTGGGGAAAAACCACATAAGTGCACAGTAAGAAAAACTCACTTTGTTCATAGAATTAAACATTTTTCATAAGATAAATACCTTTGCATGCAACTTGCTTGCACAGTTTTCATAAATGAATCTATTGGCTGTACGACTGATGCCCTCTTCTCCATTGTTGTGCAGTTTGAAGGCTGTACCAAGGCCTACTCCCGCCTTGAGAATCTCAAGACTCACTTGCGTTCCCACACTGGCGAGAAACCATATGTGTGTGAGCATGAAGGCTGCAACAAGGCCTTTTCCAATGCCTCAGACCGAGCGAAACATCAGAATCGCACACACTCAAATGAGGTACGCACAAACATCCCTTCAAGTCAGAGTCAAATTTTATACTTGGCGTAAATGAGCTCACTTTTCCCCTTCCCTCTCTTGTTTTTAGAAACCGTATGTGTGCAAAATCCCAGGCTGCACCAAACGCTATACAGACCCCAGCTCCCTACGTAAGCACGTTAAAACAGTGCACGGGCCTGAGGCGCACGTCACCAAGAAACAGCGCGGAGATTACCCCCGTCCTCCACCGCAGCCCCGGGAGCCTGGAGGCAACGGCCAGGGTCGGTCACCAGGGCAGATGTCCCTGGGTGGGTACACAGACCAAAGGGAGTACAACCATGCTACCTCAAAACAGGATGAATGTCTGCAGGTCAAGTCCATCAAGACAGAAAAGCCCATGGTAAGACTCAAACATTTAACATTATTTCAATCCCTCAAAGTCTTCTCTAATACTTTTACTAACAATTCTTTTACTGTAATATAGAAATGCCTAATATTTAGAATTTTGTGTTAAACTAAGGGCATGCTCATCTTACACTTAAAGTCTTCTAATGAGTAAATGTTTTTTTCTATCCAATGCTTCGGCATTTCTCTCCTCCCCTTTCTAAGGACAGTGGGTAATCAGGTGAGATAGGTATCTCTTAACATTGCATTTGTAAAATCTTCTTTCCAACTTCCATTTCTTCCATGCTCATAGTGTTATTATCCATGGAGATTTCTGTCACCCCATCGCATCTGCCACACTTCCACCCAAAACACACCGAATGTATTCTCATTGAAGGATTCTCGTCCGTCACATTCGTGAGAAAAAACATTCTCGTTTCAATCTAAAGTACTTTGAGGAGTGACAAAGATTTTTACCAAAGGCGATTCAGTTCTGTTAGCAATGCCCTTGCCTTTGGGCAGAACTGTAAGAGAATGAAAGTATGCCTGGCTGTGCAGCCAAATTCATTCCAACAATAAACAGGGCGATTTCTCTCTCAACACTGCTGATACTTCATGCCAAAATAGTGCATCCATTCTTCGTCAGTGCAACAGTTTCTAAAAATTCTGTAAACAACCTAATTGGGCACTAGACTGTCTCACAAGGGGCGTTTATCCTATTTGCCTCTCCTCTGAAAACAACCCAAAGCCTGATTTTCTGTTTGAAGCTTTTTTGTGCGTGTGTCCCAAATGACATAAGTATGACAGAGGAAGGGAAATGCATTAGCAATGTCCTAATGATGAACTAAACATTGTCTATCGGATACTCCTTTTAACCTAAAAGAATGAATACAGTACTTTGTTTTCTACTTTAATCATCCAATTTGAATTGCAGCGACTATGCAAGATTATAAGGTGAAGTGTGTAGCATTTAGAGGAATCTGCAGAAATTGAATGTAAGATTCATAATTGTGTTTTCACCTGAAAATAAGAAGGTGTTTTCGTTCCCTTAGAATGAAGTATTTATATCTACATCGGGAGTAGGTCCCATTCCTGAGTCTGTCATGTTGCACCACCATGTTTCTACAGTAGCTCAGAGTCAAAACCAAACACTGGCTCTAGTGCGGACCTTTTGCTTTCTTATGTGCTTCTACCTCTTTGAACAGGAGGGTGAGGCGAGGATTATTCAATTTTGTGCAGTCTGTATCCTCTCCACTAGATGTCACTAAATCCTACACATTGCACATTTAAACACACTCTTTCACAATTTGGCGTCAAAATTTTATAATCATTTATCATTGTCTGACGTTACAGAATCTACATCTACATTTAAAATAAGCGAAAAATAAACCTGATCATAATATGCTTTTCTGATTTTTTTTTTTTTTTCTTTCCCCCTCACAAATTTGTCTCTATCAGACGTCTCAGCCAAGCCCTGGCGGTCAGTCTACATGCAGCAGTGACCAGTCCCCCATCAGCACCTATCCCAGCAGTGGAGTCCAGCTTGCTGTGAGTGCTGGACGCTCGCCAGGGGAGGGGCTGGAGGAGGACGAGGAGAAAGAGGAAAACGAAGAGGAGGCAGAGGAGGAGTGTGAGGGTGAGCGAGCCCCCATCATGGACTCCACGGTCTCCACAGCAACAGCGGCCATGCTGACCCTGCAGGCGAGGCGAAGTGTTGGCCGCCCACTGCGCTGGATGGAGCATATCAAGATGGAACGGCTAAAGCAGGTGAACGGAGCGCTGCCCAGGCTGGGGCCCCTGTCCCCTACACCGCCCCCCAAAGCATCCATGTTACCGAACATCCTGGGGAAGGGTAAGGTTTACTTTTTAAACTTTTCTTTGAAAATTGAATCAGTTGAATCTTTTTCCTTAAATGCTCTTAAAATATTCTACAGTCCACAGCCCCAAATGTATTATGAAACTAGGACAAGTGCACATGAGTTGTAGTGAGGTGCTGATCACTGGAAGTAGATTAGGGAATAGGAAAAAAGGGGCTACATGTGCATAACTCTTTCGCTGGATGACCCTCCGGCATTCAACATCAGCAGTCGTAGTACTAGTAGGCCACACATCTGATGGTGATTAGATGATCATATTCCACCATTGGGGTGAGAAAAAAAACAACCAAGAGGCCTGCATCATATCAAATTACTGCAAACCAAGTGACAAGAACCACTATGTTTCATACTAACCACATATTAGGATTTGAATTTTACCTCCAATTGTTTTGCTCAAGTATCTTCCAAAGAGTTAAAAATACATTGGTTTTGGACTGATTTCTAATAGATGAAGAAAAAGTTAATCAGCCCTAAATGAACATCATAAACAACTTTTTCTAAAATAGCCAGTAAATAGAGGTACATTGCAGAAAACACTTAAAAGTCAAAGATTTTACACCTTAAACAAAGAGCATTCAAACTTATGCAGTCCTACAAATGTGTATACAAATTACACTTGGAGAAATGATTTATCCTCAGTTCCATCTTGCCTTGTTTGGCAGAAGCATGCGAGCAAAACAAATGCTTAAAATTTACTGTTCTGCTGGAAAGTGGTTTCAAAACCATATCAAGCTATATATCATATCAGACAGAATAGCATGTAACAGTGTTTCATGGCCAAGTGCTGCCAGTTGTCTGTGGCAACATCTGTTTGAGGGATCTCTCCACACTTACATTTTACTGTTGTAGCATCTTGACTCACATCTTCCTGTAATCTCCTTCTCCGCATCATTTCCTTTTTCTCTATCAGTGTTCAACCTTTTCCAATGTTTCTTCTCTGTGTCTGTGTTAATCTCCAGGATCCTGTCTGGGCAGGCCATGGGGGGTGTCTGCTCCTCAGCCACCTGATCATGCTGAGCTGGGCAGCACCGAGCTTACAGTGCTCAATTTGCTCCGAGATCGGCGTGACAGCAGTGGAAGCGCCACAAGCTCAGCCTACCTGAGCAGCAGCCGGCGCTCGTCAGGCATCTCCCCGTGCTTCTCCAGCCGACGCTCCAGCCAAGCTTCCCAGAGTGAGGGTACGACGGCGGCCGCCCACCACCGTCGCCTCCACAACCTCAGCTCCACCGACTCTTACGACCCCATCTCCACTGACGCCTCCCGACGGTCCAGCGAGGCTAGCCACTGTGGAGGTGGGGCAGGAACAGGAGGCGGAGGGACTTTTTCAGGTGGGGGATGTGGAGGTGTAGGAGGAGTCGGTGTAGGGGGAGGGGGGTCACGAGGGGTACTCAATCTAACCCCGGCACAGCATTACCACCTGAAAGCCAAGTATGCAGCAGCAACTGGTGGCCCACCTCCCACACCTCTGCCCAACATGGAGCGCATTAGCTTGAAGACTCGCATGGCCATGATGGATGAGGGTGGTAGTAACAACTCATTGCCGCCTTTAATCAGGCCACATCGCTGCAGTGATGGCGCAAACGGGTACTCCCATGGGTATATGGGACATGTGGGTTACAGAAGGAGGGTTCTCTATCCTGGTGAAGGACCACTGAATGGGAACCGGAGGGCCAGTGACCCAGTGCGGACGCAGGCTCCTGATATTTGCAATCTGCCCCCAGTGCAACGCTTCAACAGCCTTAACAATCTCCACCCTCTACCACCTCTGTCTCATCATTCTACACCTGAAACGCGCAATTTCAGCCTTCAGAACTATACACGCTCAGAGGGCAGCTTGCAGAGAGGCCTGCAGCACTCGCCATACACGCCCAGCATCGCAGAACACGCAGCCTTAGAAGCTCTGGCCATGGAGGATGAAGGGGAGGCCAGCCTATTGCTAGGGGATGAGGACATGCTACCGGATGACTTGGTGCAATATCTCCATTCCCAGGTCCAGGCTGATGGTGACTCCTACATGCACATTGAGGACCAAATAGCTTCTAGCCAAAGGGACACCTATCCAACTATGGAGGAGACTTCAGGGCTGAACATGGCCTTCTCTGGGTCACACAACCTACAGCAGCAGCAGATAGTTGAGAGGAAGAGCCCCAGTAAGCTTCCCATCCAGTGGAATGAAGTGAGCTCTGGGAGTGCTGACAGGTCTCCTCAAAGGGCACACAACCACCATTGTGAAAGGTGGTCAAGTACAGAACACAGACCTGTATCTGTGCCTTTTGGTAGGTTTGGAAACATGATGGTTCAGCAACAAGTATCCCTTGATTTCCAGAACACTTGTGTCCAGACTAATCAATCTCAAAGTGCTTGCAGTGTCAATCCTGGGGTGAAGCTAGAGACTTCCACTCACTCCTGCATGGAGATGAGAGGAGCTGGTCCCAATCACACAAACACATTTGGCAGGCCTCCCTTCTCTCAGATTCTTGATGAGCCTCTTCCGCAGAGCTTCAAACAGCAGCCCTCAAATGGACCTCAAAAACAGTTCCAACAGAACCACAACAACAGCACCTCTTGCCATGTTGGGAACAACTTAATCCTAAGCAGGGCCTCCATGGACAACCTCCCTGGCCTCTCCCATGGTACTGGCCTTCATCAAAATAGGCAGGCCCATGCCCCTCGACCCCCAGCCAACAGTTACAGGAACTCGGTCAGAACCCAGCACTATCTCAATCCAGAGAGCACTGATGAAATCCAGGGTAGCCTCAATCAGCAGCAACAACAGCTGCAGAGGAGTGGGAACCACTGTTCCCTTGTACATCAGGTATCTGGACTGAAACTGGAGGCCCCAGACCATGGATACATAGAGCAGGGCTTTAATGACCACCTCTCCTTTGAGCAAGCAGACCCCAAGGCCTCCTTGTTCCCTGTCCTGGAAGACCAGTGCTTGCTGGACTCCATGGCTGAATCTGTGGGGCAAGGTGGTGGCGGTGGGGTGTCAGATACCCTTCTCTCTCCTGGTGCAGATCAGGTAACCAGCACAGTGGACGGCGCTGTGCCCGGGGTCTTGGACGAGGGGGTAAATCTTGATTTCGGTGTCATGCTAGAGGACAGCTATGACCAGGGTAGTGTGGTCTCGGGGGTTTTGAGCCCTTCTATCTTCCAGGGTCTTTCCAGGACATCATCACGTTTGACCACTCCTCGTGCATCTGCAACCTTCCATAGCGTAGCCCCTGGCCTCAACAACATGGCCATTGGAGACATGAGCTCTCTCCTCACCACCCTCGCTGAAGAGAGCAAGTTCTTGGCTATTATGCAGTAGCTACTCTCTCTGCTTTCTCCTCCCTTAACATAAAAGTAAAAAAGGAAGAGAAAAAAACTCTGGTGTATGTGAAGATTTGGACAAAAGTGGCAATTATGAGGAACTTTATGTACTTAACGTGTTCTGAAACAGGCAATTGCCAAACCAATTTATTTTGTAAAAATGTCATCCTACGCAGAAATGGGATGTGTCAAAATTATGTATAGATAAATAGTTATATTCCTTTTCTGGAATGAAGGCTAGTTTTTGGAAGCCCTTCGCTTTGTATTACTATGTGATGTGAGCAAAAGCTCACTACTTTGAAACAGTATTCTGTGTATTGTCACTGTTTTTGCTGTACACACTGTTGGTAAAAATGCATGTATTCAAGATTAAACATGAACACTGTCTTTAAAAGTACATAGACTAGCCCATGTGCCAAGTATCTAACGTTCTGATTCATACAGGTACAAAACTGCTACTACAAAACTCCATTCGTGACCCAGCAGGTCAGACAGGGGTCATGAATTTAACAGGCCCTGATGATATCTTTATATATCATAGGTTTTATTAAGTGGTATATTTACATTGGTTGTCATTTTGTTTGTGCGTTACTTTTGTGAATCTGTTAATGTTTCAGTGCTTCTGCAAAGTTTTACCAAGTGGTGTTTTTGTCGAGAGTAACTCTGGTAACGGTATCGAGTCCAAAAAAGTGGACACCACATCCACGTCTTTAAGGCACCATAGATAGTCATCTAATTGATATCTAAATGGTTTGATTTAGTTAGTCTGGTAAAGGTACTCACAGATGTATATAACAGTGTTTTTATATTGTTTGTGCTTTATTGATGTTGGATTGCACGATCGTTTTGGAGCTGATGTGGAAGTGGACATTTTCTCCTGGGTGATCCGAGTCCCATTTGGTGCTTTCTGTATGCTTACATAAAATAGATATGAGTACTTCATGGTTTTATCTGTCTTAATGACCAGTAAAGGTCCACAGCACATGAACTTCCCTCTCATGATGATGAAAAATGTAAAGTGATGTTCTTTTTAATAGAAAATCATTTGTATTGTTTTCTCCAAAGCTCTTAAATTCAGAATGTGTACTGCCATCGAGTATTGCAGTGACTTTGTCAACAGTGTTAGTATTGCCTTTCAGTCTTATGTGACTGCACACAGAATATTAAGTAGTTTACCTTTTTTTCAGCGTCAAAGCAATGAGGTACAAATTGTTTTATTGCTTTTTGGTACTTTTGTCATTTTTGTAGCTGTGCATTGATGGTGTTTTGCTTTCAAAGAAGTAGAAATCATTTCCTTTGAAAGAAGGAAATTACATTGAGGTTATGTGCCTTATACATATCTGCCTGTCGGTAAAGAGAAAGATCACTGCCAATCTTCCATTGTGAATTATGAAAAAAAATTAAAAAGTGAACATGTAAAGTGTCTTGAAAGACCTGAAAAAGATAAAAATGTTAGAACATTTATATGAGAAAAGTCCGAATATGAGAAAAGTCAAGATTTGCGAAATGCATTCTACTTTTCTTTTGTCTTTTTTTTTTTTTTTAATTTTAAGTTTTCACATGTATTGTGCTCTTTTATATATATAATGTGTAAATACATTACTCTTTCTGTAGATTTAGAAAATGAAAAGGGGAGCATCCCAGGGCCAATAAAGAACTGACTTTGAAAGCAGGGATTCCCAGGCCCTGGGTAAAGGCCAGACAGATCTGGCTCACAGCGGAGCTTCAAGTGCCCAGCACTGCCTCTCCGCCAGAAGAGCCAACTTTGCTCTTTTATAACTGACTACAAATGTTTGTATGGTTTTAATAAAAATGGAAATTATATTTTAAGTCTCTTTTCTTCTTCGTGTGCCAGTTTTGAAAACACGTTTTATTGGTTTGAATTATGTTTTTTCTTTTAGGAGACACCAATCCATGCTGGCTGAAACAAGATTATGTACTTAAATAATCACGCACAAAATACTATTACTGGAAGTTACACTGAATACAGCGTCACACTGTATCCAAAGCAAACAATGTCATGTAACTTAATTAAAACTGCGCTTAAAAGAATAAATAAACCTAGGTTTATGTTTAAGCATATACAGCACCACATTTATTTGAGATAGAGTAATAATTTGCAGTTTTTAAGGTCAAAGTGAAGTGTGGTCAGCTTCACTAACTTCATTCATGGACAATAGCTAGTTCCTCTGATGCCCTCTTCTGATCATCACAAGAAATTACAATTACAATGCACAGCAGGAGCTATGCAGGATGTGACTTTTAGCCTCATGAATTTGACGGCATGCTTGTAAATGACTTGTTGGTTACATATTCACATTTAAAGCAGCAGCCATGGCCTCATCTCTGCCACAAGATTAAAGCCAGCAGGTGCTCGTTCAGTCACATCTTTACCGCTGGTTATTCTACTACTTCCCACACATATTTACAGACCCTTTAGGCTGACGGCCCATCAGCTCAGATCAGAAGTCCTTTAAGTGCGCTCTTTGCAAGCACAGAGAGCACTTGCATCATGCCCTAACTTTCCAGATGGAGAAAAATGGGAATCTTTTCTGAGCGAGTTTCCCATTATGCTTTTTTAGAAGCTCAACGCGAGTGTAATCATGCGAAGGAAATGAAGGGTACGGTTAGACTTTCCACTGCAGAGAGGCAGCATGAGAGCCATAAATTGTTCCAACTGGATACAAGATAGAGCCTTTTCACTTTGGGTGCGCCGAGGGTGCAGCTGTCGAAGTCTTAGTGGGGTTCAAGGACCAAAACCAGCCCTATTTGGACTTCCAAGTATTCACTTTGGAGAACTGTGCATATGTTCCAAAGACCATTTCTCTGCCTGTCAAACACTTCTAACAGGTTTACATGAGGTCAAGCTATTGATGAACAATACGCTATTACTTCCACTATGCATACAAGTTGGGGATAAAATGAAGAAAGGGGTTTCGGTGTACAATAGGAAACATTTTATTACTAAAAAGTCGTCGTTTTATACTGAAGGTGATCTTTCAGCAGCGTTTCCACAACTATTCTTTATTGAAATCACAAGATTGTTTTTTTTTTACCACATAATGGAAAAAAAAACAAATAAATCATACATGAAATGACAGTAAATTATGGACTATATACAACAATGGGATTAGAGGGTCACAGGTGTGGCTTCAATAGGCCAGCATTGTTTGGTGTTGCAACACATTAGGCTCATACAGGAGGCACTTGAATCAGAGAGCCTTTAGAGCCAGGACCTAGCCATAGTGGAGGGAAGAGGAAGGTAACAAAAACATGGAAATGTCAAGCAACAGAAAACAATGACTTCCTGCTTCGAAAATAAAGAGGTTGTTTTTTTTTGATCAAGGAGTACATAATATGCATCTATTCCTTCAGTTTAGACCTCGAGGCCTGGAAATATTCTTTAGGGGCAAAGGAGGGGGGTGCTGACACGTGGGACACTGATGCATATACAGAGCATTTACACAGGCCTGCACCACAGAAATCTAGAGCACAACGGGTGCACATTCAAAAGCATGCATCGCCCCACAATGAGCAACGTGGTTAAAAAAGAAAAGATGTATTTAGACATCTGCAACTACAACGAAACCCAACTGTCTGCTGCTTTAGATTGTTAATGCAATAGACATACAGTATTTACAGTAATTATATTTTTTCTTTAAACATCTGTAACTCCAATGCGAGTTAAATAAAAAAGTTCATAACTGCATTGCTGGGTATGAGAGGTTGTTTACAATGATAATTGCAAAAATCAATGTTTTCGAGGGTGGCTACCATTATAATGATCTATTTACAATAAAACACAACTATGTATCCATAAACAAAATTGAGTTGAAGAACAACAAAAACCAGAGACATTCTGAATAGAAGTCTGTGTGTGTTGGCTGCCTCGCTGCAGAGTCCCTGTCAGAGCTGGTTTAGTGGTTGGTTCTCCGTCTGCTCTGGGAGTTGTGTGGCGATGCAGGTGTCAGATCTTTTCCTGGATAAAGGGGTGCTGCAGAGCCTGATTGATGCTGATGCGTTTGGCCGGGTCCAGCATCAGGGTGCCATCCAGCAGATCCTTCAGCTGCATCACCTTCTTCCTCTGGTCCTCGGGTAGCCGCTGGCCACCTATCATATCAGCCAGCAGGTCTTTGGTGGGGTTGATGGTGCTCATCACCGTCACCTTCTCCTGATGATGGGGCAGAAAAATATTCCGTGAAAATTAGATCATTATAGATAAAGGCTGCGGCACATTTTCACATGTGAAAAATCAGGGTTATAGTAAATGAAAGCCAAGACTAAAACTAAAAAATAATTAAAATAAAAGTGCATCACAAAAACTAGTAGTAAAGTAAAAACTACAACGAATGTAACACAAAGAAGAATTACATTTAAAATAAGCCATTGCTTTCATTTTCCCCCAGTGGCTCAATGTATACAATAAAAAAAAGACATTGCACAATATGGGACCTTTAGCAATCCTTCCATTTTTAAGTTTCTCAACTGTAATCAAAAAGCAAACTGAAAGACTAAATAAAAATGAAAAATAAACTACAAACACATATTGTTAGAATTCACCAAACAGCACAATGACATTTCAGGCATGTTAATTTAAAATTGTGGGACATGTTTACTGTTAAAGTGAGAAGGAACACCATACCCTTTCTGTCACTTTGTCTACTTCAATGTACAGGAAGTTCAAATTCTGATCGAAGTGCTGGTCTTTGAACAAGCCTTTACGGATCATCTGCAGAAAGAAAACCAGAGTATTGCATCAGCCACAACTTCTCGAACACTGCATGGAACAACACTTTGCACTTCATCTAGGACAAGAAAACAGTAACTGGAGGAACTGAATGATGCAACTCTACCTTGTTGGGCATCTTTCCCTTGAGGTCCATAGCCAGTTTGATCATGTGATTGTTGGAAGATCCAGGAAATAAGATTTTACCAGTGTAAAGCTCGTATAAAGTACAGCCAACGGACCACATATCAATCCCATAGTCGTATGGTTTTCCTATGACTGAGACAAAGACAATAGTCAGTTTTAAAGGAACCAAGTTATTGATTAGATTTGAGGTTTGTAGTTTAGGCAACTTACTGATTTCTGGAGCTCTGTAAAATCTGCTGACCAGGTATGGCGTGATGTCGTTATCAGCAACATGTGATGCAGAACCAAAGTCACACAGCTTCAATATGGTCTTTGATTCGTTTACCTTGTAAAGAAGCATAAGAAAACTCAGCACAAAAGAGACAAGTGATATTTTGTTACTTATAACACTTTCTATGTTTTTACAGCCATTAATCAGATGTTTTAGTTGAGTATTTTAACTCCTACCAGGATGTTATCTGGTTTGATGTCAGCATGGAGGATGTTGCATCGTTTGAGCAGCTTGAGAGCCAAGAAGAGCTGTTGACTGTAGGAACGAACAGCCTTGATATGGAGCCCAACGTCTTTACCGTATTTCTTCAAAACCTCTCGCAAATTCATACTATGGATAAAAATATAAGAGTTTGTCAGCATGTGTCCATCAGAAACATTTAGAGAACAAGGTGACACTACACATTTACATTGGTGATTTAGTTTATCAGTACCTGAGAGGCTCGAAAACCAGACAAAGATGCTGTTTGTGGTAGAAATGCCTGAAGAGGCGAAGGCAGTGGAACTTGTCATCTGGATCTGCATCATTCAGCTTTTTGAGAAACTCCAGCTCTTTCAAGCCAGTCTTCTGCCTGTCAGCCAAATATTTATGTTTTTAAATCAACACAAATTCAGTCAAGTGAAGTGCCTGTACTAAACATGTGTTGAGTACAGAGAACTAAGACTCACATGAGCTCGTTGTTTCTGATGATCTTGACTGCCACCTCCTGGCCGGCCCTGGCAGTGTCTCTGGCTCTGATCACGTTGCTGAAGACCCCCTGGCCAGTGTAACCATACACATCATAGCGCTTGTCCAGTGTCTCACCAATGTTCACCCCTGAAACAAATCCGCAAACAATTTGTTAAAGGATGGATCGACTCCAGCAGAAGGAGAAACATATGCACATGTTTTAAGAAATAATAGCATAATACAATCTAGCCACAGGCTTGACTCCACGGGGTTTCTTCAGGTTTCAACAGTTTAAATGTAAGACTTTTAAGACAGTTTTAAGACCATTATGGATGCAATTTAAGACCTTGTTGTTGAATCCCAATGTGAATACAGAACAATACTAGGTAATGGCAGGCATTTTCTGGTGGCTTTTTGAGGCCTTTTTCCAATTTTCCATGCAACTCTAATGCCTTTATATCTAAAGTTTGTAATTTCTGTGATTTCTTGAAAAATTCATTATTTTCACAAGCCTTCAACTAAGCACTAAATGTGTGTAAATGTTCTTCAGTCCTACTTACCAGTTTTAGGTAAACATAATATTAACAGAAACTATTTTTTTCACTTATTACTTCTTTTTTGATGATGAGACGCCTCCATAGCCCATGAACCACATTGTTACATATTAGCTAGGTGTGATTCAGCAAATTTGTGGTTACTAGCGTTTATTATTTCCTTATAGGTTTCGTTTTGTCTTTTTGTTAAAGCATGACTTAGATATGTTTCCCAAAAAACTAATTTAAGAGCGCAATTAAAGCAACTAATGTAACTTCATAAAAGAAACTCTAAATTCATAATCCAATCCATTTTTAAGACCTGTCAAAATCATATTTAAGACATTTTAAAGGGATAGGTGAAGCAGTGTTCTATGACGTCCTTATCCATAGTCAGTGTATTACTGCAGTGGGTCATGGACAGCACGGCTTCATTTTAGAGAGGGACACGGCAGAACCAGCATGGAAGCAAAGCAATGTACTGCTGTAGACGGGACCGGCCACAAACACAGTATTTTAGTCACTTTAAACCACCTAAAAGAATCCACATCAGTGTCAGTGCATGCTACATTTAGAATATTTTCACTGATTTAATTGCCATCAACAGCCTTTTCTACCTCTAACAAACACATTCTGGGGCATAATACACTGTGAGCAGTAGAGGGGTGCTCATTCATAGGAATACCCAGTTCGACGGCTGACAAAAAGGTGGTACAAAAGAAACGGCAGTCTGACAGTGAGGTAAAGCGGTGAAAATATTCTAAATGTCACTGACACTGATTTTTTTTTTTTTTAAAAAGGTGGGCCTTTTTGTGGCTGGCAGTAAATTGCTTTTCTTCTGTGCAAGTTCTCCCGTGTCCATCTCTAAAATGAGGCCGCTCTGACTGCAAGCCACTGCAGGTAATATACTGACTTTGAATAAGTACTTCATACAACTTCAAAAAACTCAAACTATCACTTTAAGGCCTAAAATTCAGCTTATTGGACTGTACGCTTTTTAGGGACCTGCAAAAACCCTGGTCAGAAAGACACCTGACAAAAAGTAAAGCTTAGAAAAGCAGCACATACGGTAGTAACCCTCGGCATCAGTCCAGTTGTCCCTGAGGTTGGGGTTCTCCTTGAAGTCCTTCCCTACACCTGCTGCTCTCATCCTGGCACTCTGCAGAAGCAATACAGAATGAAGTCAGCAGCTCAATAATGACTGCCTGGAGTCTTCAAAGACTTTGTAATATTATTTTATAGTCTGCTGTACCAGACATTGTCAGTAAAAATTTGATACTAAAACATAAAATAACATTTGGCAGCAAAATGGCCCTAAAGCTTGTAACTTATCCTTGAAGATACTTACATCAAAGTCAGCAGCAAACATGTCATCTGACTCTGTAAACATGTCAGGGGCTGAGGGCTTCTTTGGGTTGGCTCCTGCAAAGATACAACAATAATAATAAAAAAGAACTTCACTTTCCAGGCATCCAGCATGTTGTAAAACAGAATATCTGGAACATGTGTTTGATTCACATACTCTGCAGAGATCAAAATATGCTGCAGGTGGCAGAGACAACCAGGCTTTGGATTACAAGCCAGCAACTGAATGAACACATGACAAAAAGAAACAAAATTAAAATCCCTGCATCAAACAATTCTACATCTCTCACACAAACCAAGCCACTAACATTTTAGTTCTCCATAAATAGTTACCCTTTGGCCCAATGAACATAGTGACTTATTTCTTTCCATGTTCATGTTAAAAAGTCACAAAGATCAAAAATTGTAGAGAATGCCAATATTAATGTTGATATGAAAGCTCAGTTAATTCAAAGAGTGTGTTCCTACTTCTCACAAGAGGACATCATGAGTTAAGTCTTATTATGGCCAGCATAAATGGCTGGAAATGTCAGGTAAAAATTAGAGGAACAATGCCTTCTGTTCCCAGTTGTTACTGTTGTGAAAGCTCTATCTCTTAACATGTTCATTTACTGAAACATTCAATGTGTCTCAACTTTTTCTAGAGGAAGGTGAGCCATCACAACAAACGTAACCCATCCTAAAGGAGTCTTCAGGATGAAGAACACGAGTGACGGTGTGGTTCATTCAGTTGGCCTTGTATGCCAACAGATCTGATCCTTCTGACCAGGACATTACCGTCTTTCTCCTGGGCGATGAGGTTGTGCTTGGCTTTGATGCTGGCCTCGAAGGTGTTGAGGTTTTCGCGTTCATACTCCTTGACATCTGCTGCAACGCGCTCCAAGATGTCATCGGGTGAGGGTGAGCGGCTGCGTGTACTGCTCTGTGGACTGCTCGGCTCTGACACCATGTTGGTGTCTTCATTCACAACCTTGTACTTCTATAAAACGGTGAAAAGAAGCGTACCCTCATTATTTGTCTCAAGGCACGTACTGCTGTTTGTGACAACAGTACATGACTTAACATACAAAACTTCAACAATACACTACAGAAAAAGCAGATTTGGGTTAATAGCCGTGTGCAGACCTGGACAATGGCCATGCGCTGTTGCCGGCGCTGTTCAATGAGAGCCTCTTCATCTACCTCCTCACCATCAAAGTCCTCCAACCTTTAAGAACAAACAAGACTTTAAGAAACATGAACACAATGTGCTGTCTAGCCCCACATTAGTAAATTAATAGATAAGTAAAAAGCATATCAGCCTCACTTTTTGTAAACACTGCTTGCACATATACATTAGAGAAGATAAACATTTTTGCCTATATGTGATGTAGACACAGAGACATGCAAATGCCTAGTTTTACTCACACTTCTTCTTCTGAGGATTCCTGGTCAGCTTTCATGCCTTCTGAAAGGCTTCCCTTGAACTTGTCCTCATCTCTGCTGCGCCTTCTTCTCCTGTCCCGATCACGAGACATTGAGCGTCTGTACTGTCTAAGTCTACCATACCGGTCTCTCTCCCCAGATCTGCAGGATACAGATGTAAAGGATAGTTCAATAATTCAGCCTGACAAAGTAGTATTAAGTCCCTTTCACACATGCACTGCTACCCAGAAATTCAACAGATCATTACCCGGACGAGCTGTGTGTCAGAATGCAACTGTATGAATTAGTCAGACCAAACTTTAAGCAGACTTTACATAGCTAACTCCCCAATAAAAGTCTGGGTAAGGTCTGAAGAATTCACCTGTAAGCACAAAACGTTATGCCTGATTAAGCTAAACTGCAACCCGTCTTTGACAGCTATTGGCATCTGATAAAGTAGAATGTTTTCTTTTGTTTCTCAATGCACATCAATCAGCACACCTGCAATTTTAAACTGTGGATTAGGAGTTGGATTATGCAAACTGCTTATACTGTATTTCCTCACTTGGAGAAGCAAAAAGTGGTGGAGCATTGTTCCACAGTTCTTTGTCAGCCCTACACCTATGTTCCAAACTTCTACACTTCAAACACACGCCACCCCTCACCTAAACAAAACTGAGTATTTTAGTCCGGGAGAAGGTGTCTGACACAGACAATCTCCTGTTACATGTGTGCTACATGTGTGAAAGGGCAACTATACACAATGCCCAGGCCTAATTCATATGTGAAAACAGCCTTATAACACTGATGCCAGACAGCAAATTCAAGCCAATTTAAAACAATTGACCCAACTTCAAACACAGCAAATGTCAAAATAAATAATGAAAGTTAAACTGAAAACCAAATACTACTAAAATCTGAATGCAGTCTTTACCTGTGTCTCAGTGGAGACCTGCTCCTTCTGCGGGGGGAAGAGCGGGAACGTCGACGGAGTGATGGTGACCTCCGTCTGAGAGGCGAGCGACTCATCCTGCGGCGAGAGGATGATCTGGGACTGTTCTCTCGTGATCTGTCTCTGCCTGGTCCTGCATCTGCCCTCGAGCGCTTTCTGCAGGAAGATCAGAGGAGACAGAAAGACTCATTTTAACAAAAATTTTACTGTGCGGATAAACCATAAAAGGCTATAAGCAAGCACACTCGTTTGCTTATTATGGCCTGCTGTTTATTACTAAGCATATGGCATTACATCTGTGACATTCAGCTAATGTTGCTGTGAAAAGTAAAAAAAAAGAAAAAAAAAGAAACTGTTTACCAACCTCAGTGGGGAGTCCTGCCTGTCAGCATCTCTCCTCCTGTTTTCTGTCGAGCGGCTGCGGCCTCTCCTAGGGGAGGATCTTGTTCTGGAGGGAGAATGGCTCTGTTTGGATGTCCTGTCTGAGGCACTAGCTGATGGATGATGAGCATCTCTGTGGCGAGGAGAAGCACTGCGTTTCCTTATGGGGCTGTGAGGTCCTCGTCTATGAGGGGAGCGGTTCTCTTTCCCAGATGAAGCATCCTTGGATGGGGACTTGGCTGGCCGTTTGTCCCGGTCAGCATCTGAGCGACTTGGCCGGTCTCGCCCAGGTGATCTGGACCTCCGGTTCGCTCTTTCCTGGTTAGGTCTGTCATCACGCTGTGGAGAGGAACGTTTATCAGTGCGGCTGCTTTTCTGCTCTCCTCCTCTCCAGCTGGAAGGAGAGTTGGACTTCCTGGTTCTTTCCTTGGACCTATCAGTGCTGTCTGAATGTTTTCTTTCTTTTGACCTGCTCCTGCCACGGCCTCTGTCTTTAACACCCGCTTCCTTGGTGCCTTTAGTCACCTTGTCCTGTTTGGATTCCTTTGCAGGCCTGTCCGGAGATTTGCTCCGGCTACGACGCTTGGAGCTGGATTTACTGCCCTCTGTTGAGTCCCGTCTAGATTTCCCACTTTTTCCCCCTCTGGGAGATATGGGTTTACCTGAGCTGCCCCTCTGACGCTGTTCTCCATTTCTAACTCTACTATCTCCATCCTCCTCCGATCCAGAGTTATAACCCTGAAGGATCAAGCCCATGCCCGACTGAACTTTCCCTTCCATCAACTGGCTGTCGAGCTCAGCTTTGATCATGGCCCTCTGTTTCTCCAAATCCTCTAGCAAGGCCCTGTCATCCAGACTTGGATTTCCAGAAGAGGGAGAGGATTCAACTTTTCTGTGGCTTGAGGAGCCAAAGATGGCAGCACCAGAGGGAGAGGAGCCCTCTTTGCGTTTGTGTTTCCTGTGTTTATGCCGATGCTTACGTTTGCGGTCCTTGTCCTCATCAGAGGCATGTTTGTGCTTTTTGTGCTTACTACGATGCTTATGTTTTTTCCTCTTGTGTTTACCACCACTACTGTGATGTTTAGATCCCTCTTCCGTCTTCTCCCCATTAGTTTCTGCCTCCTCCTAGGATGCAGAAACAACATATTAATGTAAGTTTTCACAGATCGTCTCAATATAATTCAATTTAGATAACATCTGCTTTATTTTAAAACATGAATGCAAGACCTATACTGCTGCTATATATACTTCAGTTTTGGACAATCATATCTGAATGATGACAGCATACCACTAATTGACATTAATGCTGTTCAGCCTACCTCTTCCTCCTCTTCTTCCTCAGACATTCCTCCACTGTCCTCATTCCCACTTCTCTCATGGATTTCCAGATCCTGCTTCCTGTTTAAGGCAAAAAAAGGTTAAAGTTTGAACATTCAGTGACACACGAATCAGATAATCAAGTAATAATGATTTTATCAAGCAACCATGTGTGACAATTTCATAATTTTACACTTTTGTAAGTTGTTGTCTTTTGACCAAAAATGTATACAATATAATACATGTAACTGAGCTCTGTTGTGTCACTATAATCTACTTTGACATTTTACACAAAAAACAATAATAGCAGATTAATATGAAAACATAAAAAGTAATATAAAATAAATAACAAGTAATAATAGAAAAAACAAAACATGAGATTTTAGCTGTAGCCATAATACATGGTATGAAATAAATATTTAGCTCACATTGTGCTGATTTACTATATTAAAATTACAATAATTGCCCAGAAAGCAAATTTAAATCGTTTAGAACAAGTTATTTCAGTTACTATCATTGCTTAGTAAGATTATGCTTATTGGTTACGTAATGTAAGCTACAGGATTTAGCTAGAAACTTACGAAAAATAAAGCGGTAATGTTAAGAAAACCAGCCGCTGCTCATGGAGATACGAAGCTGTTCAGAAGTGAAACGCCAGCACTAATTTGTTCCAATGTAAACTTCACTGCTTCCCTGTCCCCCTGAGCACGACCGCCAAGATGATTTTCACTCATTAGCTCTTGCGTGCTAACCACTCTTAGCAAACTTGCAACTAGCCAGCTAGCTATATCTTCAGGTAGGTTATTGTTGTGCTAACTAACGCCACTAACATTACAGTGGGACGCAGACGATGATGCCAGGCTGCATTATGTGTTGACCTTACAGAAAATTTACAGTAATACAGCGAAATTACACTTTAGCACGGAATACGTTTCGCGAAACTTAATGCTAGATGAGCTGAAGTACTAGCTTGTTGGCTAACAACGCTAGCGAGCCGTTGGCAAGTAATTAAGCTAGCCCCGGCAACAATGTGAGCCTGCTACTTCGCCAGCCTCTGCAGTTCTAATTTACACAACAGTTCCCTTTTGATCTTCAGTCGGGGATGGACTTACATACTATTACTACGCACGTCTTATCTGAAATTAAATTACTTACACGTGTTCGTTGCCATTATTCATTCTTCTGGACGTGATATCCATCTCAACGTCGGCCATTTTCCTCAGCTGAGGGGCCTTCTTCTTCGTCGGTAATTTTGACCACGAAACTACAAAACAATGGCATCAAAAGAACGAGATGTCCTCTGGTGTCTTGGCGGCGTACTACAATGACAACTTATTTGCAAAAGTTTCCCTTTTGTCCACCAGGGTGTACCCATGCACCACGGGTTTACACCACGGATGTATGGTTATATTAATATTGGGATAGTGTCATACATTCACACAGAAGGCCCATATAACCAAGCTGTTGGCTGACATAACTTGGCAGTGATATTAAGTGTGGGGCTTAAGGAGTTGCAAGTTATTTTTCACACTTAAACCGAATTCATTTCAGACAAACCTGGTGTGTGTGAACAAACTTTTAAAAAATCTACTAATTTCAATAATTTTAGATTAGTGAGTTGTGGTGTCCTCAATACATTTTAGTATGGGAATGGGTGAGTTTAGACTCTTGTTTGTGCCAAAGAAGGGCCCTGGAATCAGTGGTGGATCATGTGATTGCTGAGGGCCCCTTATACATCATGGGGTCCATGTAGGGGTTGCACTCCTTGCTGCGCTCCACCAGTGTGTTCAGTGTTAGACAGAGAGCCCACTTGATGTAAATTTTATTTCCTTCACTGCAGCAGTGTAACATTAAGACCAGCGGGTTATTTAGGCCCTCAGATAAATGTCCTCTGTGATATCAGTGGAGATTTGGATTTGTATTATTGGAGTATTTGAAGGAATAGTGAAAACGGCAATATGTAAAAACACAGACCTAAGCAGACAGGGCTGGCTCATTGTTGCATATATTATCTAAATATTTCATTAGCCAGTTTCTTGTGCAAGATAAACTTCCTCCACACATTTAGCACGTCTAGGTCGATTTCAGCTGTAAAGAATGTAACTTAGTTTATTCAGCAATGCAAATGCATCCATTTATCCTCCTGATTAATTACATTTAAAATATCCTTACCTGTGTGAATCTTGTTTGTAACAGAATGAAAAGTTCAAATTATTGCACTCATGACAAAGTGACAATTTTGGTATTCAAGTACGATAACAGTACTCTTCAACACTGCAGAGGCATGCACGCGCAAAAACATCCCTTATTTCAGATGTTAATTCTTCTAAAAGAGAAAGAGTGCAAATACCAAAACCACACCTACGTGAGTGCGCAGCTGCTTATAACAATAACAAAAATGTATGAAACATTCTGCTGTCGCTTGGCAAAAGAGTGGGGAAAAAAAGCAGTAGCTTCAAATCGTGCTCAGTGACATAGCATGACATTCAAGGATGCATTCAAAAGGTTGTTATTACCCACACTTGACAGCTTTATATGAAGCAGTAAATTGTGTTATTGTGAGACACCTGTGGTTCCTTATTCACATGGTGTGAAAGAAATAGAGACGTGTAGATATAACAGCATTAATGTTGACGCGCTGGCAGATGGGACGAGAGCTTCTGGCAGATGACACTTGCGCAGGTGTTACTATTATTCCCATAGGGTTTTTGTTTTTTTGTTTTTTTAGCTTGTGCTTGGTCTAGACTAAACAAAAAAAATTATACAAATACTTTTTTGATATCCTTTTCCACACGATAGAAGCATTTATGTTAAAAAAAAAAATCAAATGGAACTTTCTGATCTAAGTGCACAGTATATCAAAGCGCCAAAAGGCTGTAGCTCACAGTCTGTACTTGCTGCTATACTGTGTGTCTCAGATTTATATGATAAAGTTGGGAGCAGGAGGTCTCACCGCAGATTAAAGTGTCGGTCATGGGGACATTAGATATTCCATTAGTTGAGACCTCTGTCCCGGTGTGGCTCAGTAAATCACGACCATGTGTACTGTAGGTATTAAATGTTGTATTCGGTGCTGAAGGAGAGACTGCATGACTGTTTATCATGTAGTTATGAATATTAAACAGTGCAAGCAGTTTGTGTAGTCAAGGCCTTTATTAGACGGTGGTGTCGCATTCAGGTTTGTTCAGCAAATGTTTTTTTTTTTTACCTTCTACTCTCATGTTTTAATGATATCGGTAAAGTAAATGCATTGCATACATGACTTTGACATCCTTCTCGTAACACTTTATATTAAAGTACATATTCATTCTTTAACTAGTCGCTTGTTCTCATATGAATGGATATCTTCATTATTGTTATTATGAAGCACTTGGTTTGCATGACCATATTCTGCACCTATTGTAAAGCAGGTGATCATTGGTTACTTAAAGAAATACGGCAACAAACTGACACATGATATTATTGAGTTTAAAGTTGTAAAATATCAATTCAAATGTAGGTTCAAAAAGTCAGTTAAATGTATTCTCCAAGTCTATCTTTACTAAGTGTCTTTAAGTAAAATTTAGTTAGGTTTACTTGAGTAATTTCAGTTTGTTTAGTTTGATTCATTTTCCAAGAGAAAACAACAACTTAAAACGCCGCTTTTGGTTACCAAAGTATCATTGGAGTAAAGACAGTCGAGTGTAGAGCGATGAGAATATTATGTAAAAATGGTGGAAATTCAGAAATCATTGAAACAGTGACTTCAAAATGAATAATTAAGATGTTTAATGGCTTACACGTGTACCATACGATCATGCAGAATACGGTATTAATAAATGCTTCATAAACAGATAATATGCTACTAATATGCAGGCTAATAAGTATCTAGTTAAGGGTGAATACCTTAATGTAAAGTGTGACCTATATTTTTCTACACTTCAAGTCTAGACCCTTAAAACACCCCACAAAATTAAACTCAGCATTAATATAAACCCCTGTCTGAAATTGCTTTATGTCTGGTCCACAAACAGGCAACGCAACAATAAAATCCTGCGCATCTTTGCTCCACTTGGTTTTGTGCAGAAAAGTCACTCAGAGACCCAGCTGATGGATTTCTTGATGCCTCAAAACCCTATAGATCTGATTTATGACTCGCGAAGCTTGAACTTGCATTTCCATAGAGAGGAAATAAAACAAGCAGACACTCGGTCTGCCTTGACTCTTAGGGCCTCCACTCTCGGAGCTTCGCTGGATACACAATAGGGACAGGCCCATAAAACACGAGGGCCAACAGATGCTCACTGAAACAACCACAGTCCATTACAGAGCCTGTTAAAAACACTCAGGCAGTTTGCTAACCTGCCGTCACCCCGGCCCCTGCGCTCTTCATTGGGTTTTGTCTTCTGGTATGGACAAGGACAGAGTTATGGCTTGAAATGACTTCCTCCGAGTGCAGATCTTCCACAGCTCGCAATACTTCTCGTTGAAAAAGGGAACGCCTGCTTCCATCAACGCAGATGTTCTTTGTTCACTGACAGCTGTGTCCATCTTGGTGTTAGTCTTTCTCTTCGGGGCAGTTTTGCTTTATGACCCTCTATGTTGGGTTTTCTGTGAGAGTCAGGGTTGGTATAGATTTACAAAAGTAAAGAAGCAGGTTAGGGAGTACGACTTGAGCATATGGATTTGTCAGCTAAATTTATGTCTGCTTCAAGAGAAGGGATGAGTAAAGGGATTTCGAACTTAATTGCATCTGTGGTTCTTGTAATTTGGAGTGGGCTGGTCCATTGTATAGAGCCTGATTATAGACATCAGTGAGGCGAACACAGTGAGTGACAAATTAGTAAACAGAAGCTGCAGAAACGCTCAATTTCCACCTCTCAGCTGCATAATTAGAGATGTTAAGGACTTGCATTACAATCTTGGTTCTAATTGTCAGTCTTAAGCTCTGTTGTAGGTTGACCACCCATGCATTCATGCAACTCACAATGTTGCATGGCTTGTTATACATTTGAGATCATTTTTTTGTAATATCAACGTATGTAAAATGCAACTACATGGAAAAAGTGATAACATCAATATACATTGTGCATTATATGATCGAAAGCCTGATCAAATGTGTCTGGATGAGGGATTAGTCCTGAAGGTAAAATATGTAACATTTACCTCAAAAGAAAACAATCTATAGACTCATTCAATAATAATCCCTCTCCGTCATCACTTCTGACCCTTTAGAGGCGTGTGGTGGTGTATTTACCTGCAGAGACCCCGCCCTCTGCCTGCATTTTCTGGTTTCCTCTTGTTTTGCTGTGTTTGGGATGTTTCTGGGTGTTGATCTTTGTACCTCCAGCCAATAACGGCATTGTACAGTGTGTGAGTGGAAACATTCACTCTGCTCTTCTCGCTCCCTCTAGGACATTCGCACAGTGCTATGCGATGGTGTGAACGTGTTTATGTGTGCTTTAGAACATAACTGCTGTGAAACAATCACAAAATAATGTTTTTTCTTGCTATCGCCGCTTGTTCTACCCATTCACTCTGTTGCTCACTTGACCACCACTGGTCCATTTTTTGAGTGGAGTTTGAATGCATCCTTTTTATAAACACAAGCAAAAAAAATGTTACATACTTTAATGCTGTGAACCACAAACCTAAAAAATCCTAAAATCCTAATGCTCAAGGGCTGGGTTATTATTACAACTTGATATAGTTTGCCTGAATGGTGATATACAATATTTATCGATGTTTTTTTTATGAAGTGGGTTACATTTTCAGATGCAAGCCAAAGACATGCACGACGTCACAAATACACTGACTTTACAGCAAAAACACATCACACAAACTGCTGCAGGTTTAAGTGGACCAACTGCACACTTTCAGACATGGACAGATTTCTAGCCTTGCAACATTAATGCTACCAATGACCCATGATGCAGCGCTCTCCGTAAAACCCAATTTTTAACCTGTCCATTTAAAATCAGTGTCTGTTTGTGACAGGAGAGTGTGAGAAAACAACACCAAAGCAAGTCTCAAGCTGCCCATGTTTTTTTTTTCCTCAGTAGTCGCTGTGGACAAGTAGAACAAGTCGTGATACGCTGTGTTCAATGTCCTGCCGATCCCTGCTCTGATCCTATAGCTTATCTCTCCAACCAGGAGGACATCTGAACAGACACAAACACACTGTCCTATGGAGACACATAAAGCAAAACCAACCCTTTACCATGTCACTTCTTCATCTTATTCCTCCCCCCCAGAGCTTTGGCATCGGGTCTGTTGTAATGAGAGACGACTGTGTTTAGAGTTCTGCGTGAGAAGGGGCTTTAATGATGAGCGCCAGGCAAAAAGTCTATTTTTCCACTTAGAGTTTACTCTTTCAGAAGAATTGCACTGGAATGAGGCATTGAGGCAGAATGTGCTGACGCTGTAAATGTGGCCAAACCACAGATGAAGCATTGCTCAAAACAGACAAATCCTGTTATTACACATGGGGAAAAGGGGTTTAATGATAATACCGAGGTGGTTTCTCTGTGTAAGACAATAATTCTTTAATAATTCATACTTAAAAGTGCATAAAAAGTGAACTCGTGTTAGTAAGGAACTTGATCGTTTCAGAAAAGGGTCTGCTTCGCTGATTTTCCTTTAAAAATCTTGACGCTGCATTTAACACTTTCCTGATGCACAAATTCTCTCCTGTTTGAAAACCGTGCTACACAGAACTACTTTTTCAGAAATGTCAGCGCTTTCCGAATGATTCGTACAAAAACAAGAGCAGATTTTCCTGTATTAAACATCATGGGATTTATTATTTTAGAAGGTCGACAACTGGCTTCCTGAATTGTACCTTCTGTATCTGTACTTGGATTTCAGTTCCTTTGACACAGTCCAAACAGGTCGAACTCAGTCATTAAAGCGTGACCAAAATCCAGACACTGAACCACAGTATCTTATCTGTTAATGGCTGGGTTTTGTACCTGAAGAGATCAGCCAAGGGCAGATGCACAGCTGAGGCTGGGGTTTGATGATTCAACAGATGGGCCTGAGTTACTTTATTATATCGCAGTCCATCACAGTAATCTTCTTTCCACTGTATAATTTGTACAATGATAATGATACAGGTTAATGTTTGTTATTGCGTGGACAGCAACATGATTTAGTTCTTGCTTTAAACAACCACTATGCGATCCTATTCAGACCACCTAGTCGACAAACAACCTACTGTATGAGACAGTAAACAAACAAACAAACAAAAAACAAACAGTAAACCACTCTGAAATGACTCTCAGATGATAATATCTTACTGAATATTGCTGCTTAGATTTTCTTTTCAGTACAATTTAAATTTGTACAAATATAATTTGTCACTGTGACAGTATGAGTACCGAATCCTTCGTGTATTTACTAAACACTATTTACATTCATTAACATTATGTAATGCCACCATAAGCATGAACTCTTCTGACTCCACTGCTTTTGTTAAAGCATGCGATCTTATTTGGAAAAACCGGATGTATTGACGGTATATTCTCTTAACTTTTTACACTTAAAACTGCGTTAAAAACAAGCAAGCTGCCCGTTTCATCCGTGTTTCGCACCGACTTCAAATAATTCATTAATACATTAAATACATGATAATACACCTTGCAGCGCTCCGCAGCATTTTCCATGTTCCTATTATGTAGCCTACAACTTTTTATATCCTATATTTTTAAAAGCTCATTCAAGGGCCACAGAACGGTTGCACTGCTGGAAACCATCATGCCTATCATGTTAATGTTACAGCTCAGACTACTTAACAGTTTTCTATATGAAAAACATTACAGTGAATGGTTTGCATTTCAAAGCGACTTAACAGCTGAAATTACACAGCATGCCTGGTGCATAATAGATATTTTTCACGTTAAGGAAAGTAAGAATCTCTCACTCTGACAGCTGAAATGCAATGTGCAAGAACACTTTCCTCCATGTCAGTGGTACAACTCTTTTTTTTTTTTTTTTCTGTACAGAGTTTCTGTCTTCATGCTGCAGCTGCTGTATGTGAACGTGAGTGCCTGCACAAGATGTGTTTTACAGCTTGCTTTTATTTGCAATTAACATCCTATTTCCGGTACTGTATTGTTATGAACTGCTTTTACCAGAACTGTTTACGATCATTTTCAAAACAGTAGTAATTACAGCTGAATCGTCATTACTTGACTCGGCCGTGGCTTCCTGTAAAGCTCTTTTACTGTCCACTTACTGCAACATTACTGTGCCGCTCAGTTAAGCAATGCAGAGAAAAGATAGTCCTTTTTTTTTTTTTTTTTGGTGTAAGGACTGCATCTTTTTTTGCTGTGGCTAAAAATGGGCTATAATACTGGTATTTTGTGAAGAGGAGTAATTAGGTCAGAAACTGAGAATCTTGCAAACTAATACCTTATGGCTGGCAAAAGAGATGATTGTTGGAGTTGTTGGATTACATTTCAGCAGCCCCCCCCCCCTTCCTGTGGTTATTTCCAACATCTCATTTGAAGATCATGTGTACCATGGCGTCAAATCAAGATCAAATAAGCAACAACAAAAAAAAAAAAAGGAAAGGAAAGGGAGTAAAAGTAAAAGAACCTATGGCTCACGTCTGTAGCTGATTATAAATAAGGAGATGGGCTTTTTCTTTTGCAGCCCTTTGCATTCTTTGCATAATAATGCCCTGTTGTCAAGGAGGGAGGAAGGAAGGAGGGAGGAAGGAAAGGGGAGGAAACTGCGCTGACAGAAAAGCAACCGCTTCTCCAGACAGTGTGGAGTGAAATGTTTTGGATTTAGGAAACTCTCTGCAGACGCACAAGGAGCCGCAGTTTAGGGGTTTATGTGGCGCTCGTTTCTTGGACGTCGTTACCCAGGATGAGGGGGAGAAAAAAAAGAAACTGCCGAGGAACATATTTTTGACCGATATTGCCAAATCAAATTTTCAGGGGGCGTTATCTTTGTCTCTAAAGTCTATTTTTTTTTTTTTTTTTTTTTCTCAAATCGTGCCACGTTTGAGATTACGCCCGCGATGGGCTGAGCATGTCCTCCTCCTCACACTGCCGCAACAAGAGCGACCGACTAGGAGGGGGGGAAAAAAAAAAAAAAAAAAAAAAGTTGAAGTAGTTTTCCTTTGTTTCCTTGTATTTTCATTTTCAACTTCTTGAGCCTCCAGCCTGCTGTCCCGTCCCGTCCCCGTCCCCGTCCCCGTCCCGTTCCGTCCCGGTCGCCGACCCGCCCCAGCATGCTGGACTGACTGACGTCTGAGGAATGGCATCGGCTGTGTTTGAAGGGACGTCGCTGGTCAACATGTTTGTCCGGGACTGCTGGGTCAACGGGATCCGGAGACTCATCATCAACCAGCGGGGAGAGGAAGAGGAGTTTTTCGAGATCAGGACTGAGTGGTCCGACAGGAATATTCTATATTTGCATCGGAGTTATGCGGATTTGGGTCGACTGTTTAGAAGACTGGTGGAGTCCTTTCCTGAGGACAGAAGAGACCTCTCCAAGTCTCCTCTGATAGAAGGTTTGTCAGGAGCTGACCATTACGTGACAAGCAAATACTAACAAAACAATAAAGTAGTTTATTCAGGCTACATTATTAGGGTTACATTGTGGACATGGGCGCAGCCAGGACTTCAGGAGCTCCGTAGAGGGGTGCGATGGGGACCCCCTTTTGCTTTCTCAACAGGGATACTGTAGCAGTGACCGATATGTTATCTGTCAGGGCCGATAACCGATATTTCAAACAGATATGCATTAGAAGTAAAAACTGCAATCTCTGTCAAATTTGAGAATAACTCCCAACACAAAACTTTGTTGAAATGCCTTCAAGCCTCCTCTCAGTTCTACAATATTATAAACACAGCACCGTTAAGTTCAATTCAGTAATATTTCAACAGTGTTTAGTGTGAGTTTTCATATTGAACTGGAGGGATTTTAACTAATACGACCCGTGAGGTGTAACCAGTCAGATGGTGCTGTAGGTGGGACATTGCTCGAGATCAATACATTTATTTTATCAGATACAGCAGATAAAAAAAACAACAACAGATAATTATAATAATGTAAATATCAGATCCGATATAGTAACTGGTAGTAAGTGGTCTATCCCTACTTGATGTTGAATTTTGGTGATTAATGATTGTTGTTGGTTATACTATGACAGAAGGTGCTGGACGAAGTATTCATATCCTTTACTTAAAATGACTAATATTTCACTTTGAAAATACTCCATTACGAGTACAAATTATGCATTCAAACCTTACTTGTGTACGTGTGTCTAAGTATCTTAAAGTATGAAAGTAATCGACTGGAGTTTTCACGTATAGTATGTTGCATTTAACTGCGTTTTGTAGCTTAATCGACAGCAATTTTCTGTAAGATCATCATATGTTTGTAGCGTCGCTGTCCTGTGAGAACCACGTACGTATCTCTAAGAAACTCAACTTGTCACGAGTTCAGAAAAACAGGTCTGTTTGGAGCAGCAAAAGCAAGTGGCTGATTAATCTGGCGATATCGTCCCGCCGCCAAATTCTTAACCTTTATTAGAAACTGTTGAACCAAGTCAAAGTAATAAATACCTGAATATAAATACATCTGAATGACTGAACATCAAACTCAAAGTAATTAATAACAATAACACATTTTTGTCCCTCAGATTTCTACTTAAGTGCAGTGCTTGAGTAAATCCACTTATTTACATTCCTTGTGTCAGAAAATAGCGAAACCATCATAATTTCCCAAATCCCGAGTTGATGTGAAGCCCAGTAGTGGACTCTGGAGAGGACATCCATGTGTCCATCTGCACAAGACACAACCCAGCACAAAAGACAGCTCCTAGCTTTGAGTTTTTTTGTGTGTGGGATATTTTTAACATGTGATGTGAACATATATAAACATTTGATTGAGAACCGTATTTCATTCCAGATACCTTCAGGTAAATGTTTTGTCGCTTTTAGTAGTATAAAGCTTTTTCGTAGCCTAGATTGACTTGCTTTTGTTTGGACAGCTTAATAATTAACGGTCCACTTTAGGATGTCACATTACCAGACGTATCGCATAGCCTTTGGACCGCAAGACTCGCCGACAGCATGTTTCTAATCCCTGTCAATATTTAGGATCTAAAAGCTGGAGGATCCATGAGGTTTGCTTTCACTTCACCACATGCTATATCTGCATGGGAGAATACCAAAAGTACCAACACTGACTTCCTTCTCCTCTTTACTCTTGAGGAGCAGTGGGCATATATTCTTTGATGCTTTGGAACCAAGTGCATGTCTGAGCCTAGGCTTTGATTTAAGGCAATTGCATAAATACTTCTAATGTGGCTTAATGGTGTGTGATGACGACGCTAGCACATGAGGATCCTGCAGAGTTGCACAGAAGAGACGATGGTTGAGAAAAACAGTCACAGCTTGGGTACTACGTAGTCCCGGTGATATAATTGGTTTTACTAAGACCATTTATTACATGTGCAAAGGACACATCAACCATCTTTGAAAACACGTTGAGAAGTTTTATTTGAAACAAAGTGCAGAGACATCTATTACTATTGTGTTCAGTGTTAATCTTCTACAGAAAAGTTTAACATAGCTCTTTGTAGAGTGCAGTGTCTCGACCATTCCTTTGACCCTCAGGGTTTGGATTTCTAAGTCTGGCACCAAGCGTGTTCACCCCGCACAGTCTCCTCGGCGTTTCACTGACTCTCTATCCACTAAACGCATACAAATGTTTTAGAAACGCCCCTTTAGCGGCGATTGGAAAGGCTTGCTTCCTGCTCATGCACCGAAATAGCTGACAGTGTAACTGACTGCCAGAGCAGTGTGCAGTGCATTTTGGGAAGAGACACTTCAGATCTCATGACTCACTATATACTTTTTTTTTTTTAACGTCTGTCACCCTTCATGTCCAGCTAAAAGACAAAAAGATCTGTGATGCCACCACTGAAGTAGACATCAGGGAACTTTCCCAGCGACTACTGCTGCTCTGACAATTCCACTGATTGAGAGCAAGCCTCAGGGTAAACAACACTTCCCTGATGGCCTTTGCTTAATTTCTACCTCAGTTCAATATGTCATTTGCATCCTTTCTAATTGCCGCTCTGATTGAAAGTCCTGGCCTTTTCGCAGTCTGCTTTGCTCCAGTTTCTGGCTCCGCTCATGTTTTCCTGTTTCTCTGCTGCACCCAGGCAACAAAGCAGACGTGCAGAGCTCGCAGAGTAATGTCATGATGAAGGAGAGGGTGACTGGCAGAGGAGTGGACTTCCCATATTTAGTCCCTGTGGGCTGCAAAGCATTCATAACACTTACCTCACATGTAACCTCGGAGTGGACAGAGACAGGAAGTGATTGCTCACATTCCTTATGAGGAATGCAGACACAGACGATGTCCGAACCCCCTCCCTATACTAATTCACCACTCCCTGCATAAGAAACATTTGATAGTTCACTTGGAAAACATGAATCATTATTTTGGTGGGTCATCATGAATCATTTACACATCTATAAATGAAGCAGAATTGGATGATGTGATTTTTTTTTTTGAAGTAGTGTGTCCTTTTCATTATATTTAATTTTAAATTAGAAAGCTTGGCAATAGGATTGGATAAAACTATATAAAAAAATAATATCAGCATCATGATATGATTTTTTTCTTTTGTCTTTAGGGTTTAATTTGTTGACATTGTTAGCTATAATACTTTCATCTTGTTGAATAAGGACTCAGAGTTCACAAATGATTGAAATAGGCACAAAATCATGAAATCAGAGGTACGTTTTCGTCTTGTTTTGTCTTTTATGTCGTCTTAATCTTGTTGTGTCTTTAAATCATTTTCATTTTGTCGCATCTTTTACGTCACTTTCATCTTGTTTTAGCTTGCACGTAATTTTTTTTTGGATCTTGTTACGTCTTTTATGAAAAATTTAAAATAACTCTCTGGCTTCATCAATTTCAACTTAGGACCAAAAATCGTCCTTTAAAGCTGGAGATTCAAGATTTATCGAGAAAATTATCAATACTGACCGAACTTTTTTTTTCCGTATCGCCCAGCAACGATTGTTGCAAATCATGGAGTGCACAGCTTGACTGGTATTATCCCACTTAAATATCATTACTAATGAAAATTCTAAGTAACTATTTTCTCATTATTTGAAAATAGGTGCATACACCTGATTAGCCAAAGTGATGACAGTTCTTGGGCTGTTTGTTTCTGTTACCAGCAGTCAATCAAACCACACCCACACAGTCTGGAGTTTGGGACTGTTAAACTGCGTCGCTCACTTATTTGTGAATATCTCATGTTAGAGTGAAAGACTTCAAATGAAACCCAAGTTAGTTCCTCTGCTTGATGACGGAGACGTCCAGAAATAGCATGTTGACGACACCGCGTAGGGTTAGTGGTTAAGTGATAAAGTGTTAGGCTGCTGACATGCGCTTATCAGATCCATGCAGACGATAGCCGTGAAATAGCTGGTTACATCTGATGACCGCTTAGATAATGTGTCTGAGGATGATGACACAGTTGAGTTGCTAAGAGAGTATGCTTGTCAGTGTAGACTATTACCACCAAACGGATGGGTAACCTAAGTGTATAATTACAAAAAATGATGTTGTGGGCACATGCACTACATGTCATAAAGTGTAATCACTGTTAATATTATTAGACATAATTATCTGGTTCACATTTCTATATGTATTGCAACCAGATAATTATGGTTAATTATGGATAATTACGGTTGCAATACATTTAAAAAATAACATGTACTTGTTATTTTTACTTGATAAGAGTGACACTATTAGGAAACAACTCAAAGCACTTCCAGGCTAAAATACTTTTGCCAGATGATAATCTTTGGTACAGGATTGTTGATTTAGTTCACTGGGACTTGAATAAATAATCTCAGAGAAAGAAAGAAGACAGCTGATACATATTTATTCCACAACAACTGTTGTAGCCAGGAAGTTCTTGCAGGAAATTGACTCTTTGACAGGAAATCAGAAATACACTTAAGGGAGTGTGGTAGGGAAAAAAGAACACTGCTGGTTGTTGTGACAGTATCTTTGAAGACATTTTCCAGAAGACAGCCCTTTACTTTAGTTGAAAGAAACACAGTGAATTTGAGATAAAATACACAGAAGTTAATATTTAATATATTTTGGAGATGACGCTCTGATATGATGGGCTCTAGTTTCATGTGGGCTCATGGTGTACGGTGCCTAAGAGATATTTATCAGAGGCAAAACGGTTGTTCTTCCTTTCTGTTCCCTGTTTGGCATTTCTGTTTTTCAGTATGTGTTGCAGTCGGTTGCGAAGTACAGTAGGAGGACATCACTGGTAATTCAGTGACATACTGCAATTTTAGTGTCAAGAGTCAAAGATTGTTTGCATTTTGATTGCATTTGTTGAACCAATCCACGATGTCCCCAAACTTTTCTATGGAATTACTATGAATTAATATTCTACACCTTTTGACCGCTCGATTTTTTCCTGAATATAGCAATCATGCTAAGCAGCCGGAGTAAAGATTAATACCTAAATCAAACCAGACTCTCTCATCCACTGTGCAGTTGCTTGCTATTTACTTAATGAACATCCTTTACAGTCATCTGCCGCAGCTACGTGTTGAATCTGCAGCCTCTAATTAGAGAAGTGTGCATCAGAATGCACACCAGGTCCACTGTGGTTACTGCGATTACATCTTTGCACCTAGATGTTGCAAAATACCCATGCATACTTCTCTTTCACACATTGAACGGGGCTGTTTTATCTCTGTGCTGCAGACAGTACTGCGTCAGTGCTACATTTGAGACATTTTTGAAATTTAAAATTATTAACATTGCTGTTGCACCGAAATATTAATGCAAGCATGATCATTTTTCATTGAGGGAAAAGAGAATAACTTGCAATGCACTAAACCTAATTTCTGATTTTGCAACAGTAATATTCATGAATGTACTTGTGATAATTGTTTACATAATTTCGATCCCTAATTACACATTCTTATATAAGAAATTAATTTGCCTCTTAAATATCAGTATGTTAAGAACACAGACCCAGACATTTAGCTTCTCAACTATCTATTTTTTTCTCAAGTACCAAATCTCCAAAGGGATTATGAGAATCAACATTTCATAAAAAGTACGGCTTTTTATAAACTTGTTTGATTTTGACAAAACAACTTAATATGTTCACAGGCCAACATACATGATTGTCATATTTACAGAGAATACTCTTAAACATGTCTGAAATGTTGTAAGTTAAAGGCTCAGTTTTGGATATTTAGTGACATCTAGTGGTGAAGTTACAGATTGCAACCGCATGAATACAATCCCACCCTCCCCTCCCTCGTCTGTTGTTTGCCAGTGTTTGTTTGTTTTGTCCATTCTGGACTTTGTAGTTTAGGCTGATATGAACTCACAGTCAAACATAGTAGGTACCTATAACGTACCTTACAATAAAACAGAAAAAAGAAGAAGCAGAAGTCTATTCGGAGCCACTGTGGACATGGTGGACCCATGGATAGCAGATATAAACGGCTTATTTAACAAAAACACAATGATTCTCATTTTCGTGTGAGTATACACTCATGTAAACGTAATTATGAATATTATATTCCATTTCTGCAATTACGTAGATCCTCCTTAATGTTCCACGCTGGACCTATAAACTAAAAAAAAAAAGTTTATTATTTCCAGGACAAACCGCTTTAGATGCATGATCTCATTTTCAAAGGGGTGTCAGAACATGATCCTGAGGCAGTATGAGGTTCAGACCGGGCGGGAGTCTCATTGGGTTTCTGGTGTTGACTTTAATGCTCAATCACTCTTCACATCCCCATGGGTGTGATGTCATCATTGTGGGCCATTATAAATGGATGAGTGTGTGTGACTGTGCATAGTGTTGCTGTAGGCTCTCTGACTCAGTAACCGCTGTGACTACATGTTGCCTGGACCACTTACATCAGACAGAGGCTGCAGTCTTCATCATTATTCCTCTCACCACATCCCTTTGTCAGCATGGCAGTAAATGATGCTTTGTTGACTGCTGGATCACAAGGGCAGCAGCATTGTATTGTTATATGTGCTTATTTTACCCTCCCACAACCTCTTAAATAATATAGAGAGTGTGTTTGGAAGCACATGCTTGATCACCACTACATGCTCCATAATTATGTACATTATACCTACAGTATCATACAGTGCAGTATGCAGTATGTGAAAATGCACACAGTGTACTACAGTCACTTGACCAAGCTGAGAAGTTCACCATAGAAACAATTACCTGGTAGTTTACAACAATAATCATGATTGTTGAATATACTTTGAGTTTCTTGTCTCCTTCGCAACGCACAGATCTTTCGAGGCTTCTTGCATTTTCTCCTAAATTTCCTGAACTTGGGAAGGATTAAAACACATTGTGGGAAAGAATGAATGAAGGATTCCCAAATGTTTTCATTTCGTGACCCAAAAGAGAAATTTGGTGTCTCCCCAGGACCCAAACTCACAAAAATATGTTACGAAGTGCCGTAAGATCTACATTTTTATTGACTCGTCTGTCATCAAAACAGTGTTAGCTAGCAGGATAACAACAGTGCAGCTGGCTAGCAACACACAGTTTACCGACTTACACACATGATTCAATTTTAAATTCACACGGGCTTACTTTGTCTCTTATCTATTCGTAGCACAGACATTTTTTTTTACTTGACTGGTGTAGTTTTAAAAAAACGCTCTTCATCTCTTTGAATTAGCATTATAGCATTGTTATGTATATTACTCTGCCAACTGGAAACCCAATAAAAATTGGGCTGTGACTAAATTTGTGAAAGGCAGCACTAAATCATGCAGAAAGCCAAAGTGGCACGCTTGGAAATTTGGCAAGTGTAGTATGTCATCTCGGTATCTATGGAATACTGTACATTTTCAATCTCATCACATAGTGCTCATGTTACTTTTTGTCTGAATGCATTTCGAACAGATTCATAGTTTTATGCAGGATTAACATTGTTCTTCTCTAGCGTTCTTCTCCTTATAACCTTCTGCTATTATACAAATCTTTGCAATTTTGCTGGTGTGACTGCGTCACTTTAATCTCTGTTCTGTATACTTATTTCAAAGAAACGATTATACTTAGTCTATTTTTATTTCTATCCCAAACATCCATTGACATTGTTTATTAAAAGGTTACTAAATAGAAACTGGCTACTGCCTCTTTTCTTGCATTTGTGGCAACCTTTCACAAGACTTGGAACAAATTCAGCCCCGTCTAGACTTTTGTGCGCTGTCCTCATGCTCTTGTGGCTGCAAAGGTTAAAGCAGCTGCCCTTTTTTATTGTCCAAGCACATACATAGTAACCCTTATCATGATTCTTTTAAAACTCAGACTGTAAAGTGGAGGTCTGTTTTTATTTTTGAGATGAACGTTAGCGAAAGTGTTATCGTCGACTGGATGATATTGTGAAGTGTCAGGGGACAGATAAAATATTAGTCAGCGTGGTGCAGTTTAGTACATACCGTTGCTAAATCACTGAGTTCGACTGCGGCTGGTGTTTTCAGATGTTCATGTTTACTTTTCCAGGGCTGGTAAAAATCAAAGAGGCACATGACATAGAGGAGAAACTCAACGAGGTGGAGAGACTACTGAAGAATGCGATCAACATGCCGTGCAAAGTAAGTCATTTACGGGAGCTACTACATACCTTGCATTTGGCTTCTTAATATCAGGATTCTATTCACATTTTTACTGTGCATGTGAACATTTCCATGATATCTTTTGCATGTGACTGACTAACTGTTGGATGTTGGGAAACTCACGGTCATGCGGACAAAATTACTCAAAAGACTTCACTCCACAGTATTCCAGGTCAGAGGTGATGTTGACATTCTTTGAGCGCTCGCCACTGGACCAGGTGCTGAGAAATGATAAAGTCCACAGAATCCAGCCATGCTTTCAGAGTCCAATCAAGATATCGGGTACGCAACTACTATTCGAATGCAACACAAAGATTCATCCAGTAATAAGTGTTAAGTAACACAGCAAAAGTAAGAATGGCTTTCTAGGTGATGCAATATTCCATTCTCTACCTTTCAGAAATCATGCGATCGAATGGATTCTGCTTGGCCAATACGGAAACTATCGTGTTTGATCATAGTCTTCCTGAAGAAAAAGAGAGACCTTCATCCACCGACTCCGCGGAACATACGTAAGCATCAGGATCACTCCTCATCTTTTTTAGTCTCCGTCCTCTTCCAGTCAGTGTCATTTTGGTGTTTTCATAAATCGCTATATATGATCACTTCCAAAACCAGCCAACAACATCCCACAATTTGAGTTTATCCCAGATTTAGTTAAGATTTGCCTCAGCGCGAGTCAGTTGAGTGGCAATACAGGGTTTCCGTAGGTCCGAATAATCCCGATTTTAAATGTTTAAATGTCTTAAAATGTCTTAAAATGTCTTAATTATGATATCAACAGGCCTCAAATTGGATTGGATTATGAAGTTATGTTATTTCTATAAAGTTACATAAACTTCAGTCCTGCTTCTAAATGGGTTTTTGGAAAAAATGCTGTAACAAAACTACAAAATTAAACCAACATGGAACCAATAAGCACTAATGCAAACTGCATAGCCTGATCAGAATTTATCAGAGCACATCCAGCTAGTGTGTCGCAATGTGGTGTGTGTGAGCTAACATGGCACCTACTCTCACAAAAAAAATACATCTTTTAGACGAAATAAG
>JAPQRN010000014.1:9652515-9666871 GCA_037367275.1 Coranthus polyacanthus | reverse complement strand
TATTTTTTATTTTTAGCAGATTTTGCAGATTTGAAATTCATTGCACGTTTACTGTCTGCCTTATTGTTTTTAAAGACTGGATGTGACTGAGCAAAGCCACACCGTCCAAACAAAGCCCTCTCGCTTTGAGTAAATGATATTTGACATATTATTGCTGAGCTTTGATTGGTTTAGTGCACATCACAAACAGCGGCATTCCTTTTGAAGTGCACTGTAAAATATAGTACAGCGCAGAGGCTCATACATATTTAATTGCCAAAATCCTCAGGTTCAGACTACTACAAAGCGGTAGCACAGTTTATACAGGGCTGCGCTATTATTGTGTTTCAAGAGCCAAATGGTTTTGATCATTATGTGTCAAGTTAAAGCTGCTGGACTACATGCCAGGGCCGTATGAAGACTGAAACAGATAATTAGGCTGTTTGTTAGCATGTACAGTATGTTATTTATTTGAAAAGGCATCATACACAAAGGCGGTTGCTTTCAGACATGTTTTTATAATTGTGCGCTGTTAAATAAGCGCACAGTCTGTTTTTAGGGGGGGGGTTATAGTTTAAACTAACCCCTTATCGCAGGGAAAAGCACATAATGCAGCGTGCTATGAGGCAGAATGATTTTGCATATGTTTAAATGGAGCACTTAAGGGACAGGCTGCTTAAACAGCCTAGAATGTGATGACAAGGTGAGATCATATTTAAAAAGATGATAACACACTGATGACACTGTGTGACTGCACACATGGACGGTGTTGACTTTAAAGGTTATTTGACGGTCTGGATAATATGCTAATGAAAAATGCAATAACCAGTCATAAGTGATCATGATCATGTCGCCTGCAGACAAAATGGCTCTATTGTTTTGTTTTTGGCACTAGTTTAAATATTTTCAGCGATGTACGGTTATTTTTCCACGCTTTAGTAAGAAAAAGAGTTGTTGTCCTGTCTTGTGCTATAAGACACTGTTAAATTTAGGGTTTTGCGACACGACCAAACTCCTATATCCTAATATAGGTCACATCTGGGGCTGCGCTGTTGGGTGAAAAAGTCATGTTGCGGTTGTTGTGCACAATATTGTGACTTGGTTATCAGGGAAAACGCACAGATTACTGGTCATTTTGAAATGTGTATTTTTTACCAACTCAAACAAACCTAAACAAGGATAAACAAATACAACAACAACAAAACTTCTCTGCCCAGCGTCACTGGATCCTAAGTATCACCAGACACACACTGGGCCTTTTAAAACTACAACCTTTTATGATTATATAATTGCACAGGCTGACATTGTGCTTTGATGAATTGCGATTCATATCCAGATAACGACACATTTAAATAGTTCTATATAAAGTCAGTTTGAGTCATATAATGGACAAATAAAAGGTACTTACTCATATTTGATTATTCTTCACCTTTTTTTTTTGCACCTGTGTGCAAATTTTCAATTAAATACAATACACTAAAATATAAAATATGAATCTATAAATTAAAAAAAAAAAGCAGTATTCAACCAGTCCAAAATGTGATGATGTCCAAACTAAATGTATGATACTCTTTAACTGTACAAGTAGTTGAATTGTAACAGCGTATGTACATGAATTCAGGCATCATTATTAGTTCTAAAACGACAAATGGTCCATGATTCAAATGCACAATGCTGCATTAATATCTATGACATCCTTAATTTTCTACATATAATTCTGCAATATAAACTGTTCTTTCCAATAACGGTATCTGTATGACCCACTTCAGTATGTAAACATTGCAAAGCCAAAATATGAATCCCTCCTGCAGTGCATTACAAGTAGAGGTGTCAATATTCACTTGCCTCACGAATCGATTGCGCATCGCTAAGCATTTCTGAGTCGAGAAATTTCCACAGCTCTAATAAATATATCAAATATAACAACCAAACACCGCCTGCGTCCATAAGAAAGGAGGCAAAGTGCTTTCCAAATAATGAAAATAATTGTCATAAAGAGTGTGATTTGGGGCACAACAGAAGAAATGATGGCGCATTATATGAAACGATAGACGTCCCTCTGTCGTCACATGATGCACATCATCATCACGTTGCGCAGCCCCAGTTAAATGCATTGATCTTTTCATCTCTCCTCTGTCGCTCTCTCTGGCTTTGTTTCCGCGCTATTTGCATTGTCTTGGAGGTCTTCTGTGCCATTAACCTTCATCCTTGAAATCTTGTCAGAGCTGCCTCCTCCCTCCGCTCAGAAACTCAGACACTGGATCATCCTCACTCCACCCACTGTCTGTTTTTATTGCTCCCGCTGCCCCTCATCTCTCTCTCTCTCTCTCTCGTTTCCTGCTGTGTGAACTCTGCGCTGACAGGCTCCTGTAGGGCAGCGTGGAGATTGCGAGGCGAGCACCCAGGAAGAGAGCAGCTCTAATTTGTATCAAGGTGAAGGAGGTTCAGTCGGCGTAGAGCTTCATCGGGCTGCGCCGTCACAGCATGGGGCCTTCAGCTCTCCCTCGCTTCTGGGAGAGGAAAGTCAGGCAGCTGCGTGCTGTCTATAAAGCCAGAACATTTGTGGAAAGAACACTCTGGAATGTCTACCAGATTTACTGACTCAGCGGCCTTAACAACAAAACCTCTCAGCCTTTACACCAGCAGCACTGAAAAGTAGATAGCATTGCATCAGGGTCATTTCCACTTTAATACGCTCTGACCTTGGGTTTTAAAAGCATGTTCCAGGTTTGAGGTTGTCATGTTCAGTATTATGCAGCGTGCTTCTGTCTCCGTTGGGGCCTGCAGCTTAAGAACCATGTAAAAGTCATCAGCGTTCTTGTAATTACTGTAACGGTAGCAGAAAGGTCATGGAAACTTATTAACATGTCATTATGAGGTTCCAGCTACATTTGACATTAATTATTAGCATCCCGGAACCTCTCAGCTAGAAAAAACAGTTTTGTTCGACCACATTCAGTACACCCTGTTTATACCCTCAGGGACGGACTTTTGTTCCGGCTCGCACGTTGCCTCCAGATGTCAGGGTCGCAGCAACAACATGTGGTTCACATTCATGAAAGAATTTATTTGACTCGGTTTTTTATTTGTTTGATACACTTTATGTGTGATTTTTTTTTTCTCTGCCTGGTGCATCTGTTGAATTATGCATTCCTACCAAAAAAACAAACAAACAAAAAAAAAAAAAAACTATCTGCCAAAACTGTGTCCTGAAAGTGAATGTACATATGTGTGGAGAATCATTTACAAGCCAAGCCAAGAAAGACATAATGGCTGTTATAATGAGGTCAAAAATCATAAACAACTTCTACTGGGAATGAAAATTGCAGTATTTTTAATATGTTTTTTGTTTTTACAGCACTATTACTGTCTGGACTTGTAATAGACTTCCAATCTACTTGCTCTGATCCACACTCCATTGTGCTGTTTCTGACCTAGAATGGCCTCCCTGACTGTTTAACCCCTAGACAGCCCTCTGCCACACTCATTTCTGATCATTGTTTACCTGACCTCTGTCTATGCCTGCTCAGCTTGAGTCTCCGTCTGTGTTCCCAAGAGACCATGCGAGTGGTACACACTGTGATCTTCTTACGATCCAGGCATCAATAAACTGCTCTGCCTCGCCTTTAATATAGACAGGTTGTGTGCTGAATGTCGATAAGCTGTTTTGTGCTTCTGCCTCTGAAAGATTCTGTGTCTGCTTCGCAGAGTATGAGGACGGTAGTTTGTCATCGTGGGTGAACAAGGAGCGCTTCCAAGGATACCTTCAGATCGATGGCTTCACGCTTTATGAGCTAGGAGAAACAGGTGGCGTATGCATGAAAATTTTCTTTGTCTAATATTCTGTGACATCCACAATATCTGTCCTCTCCTCCTCAGTTTCGTTCTCTTCAGTTTGATTTCTTTACTTTCCTAAACTTTAGGGTTTTGCGTGTTATCGTCTTTATCTCATAATGCTTGCTGTAATCGCCTTATCACAACTGTTTGAGCAAACCACAATTATTTTGCATAAAACCTGATAATCGTCTCCATTCAGCTGTTTTAAAAATAGCTCCATGAAACTAACAGAAACGTCGCCTTTCCATCACTGTTTCCACATTATTTTCCACAGTTTGAGATTTGGCTGGTGCTCTTTAAATGATGCCACCTCACTGTGCTCCTTCGTCTCTATTTGTACCTTTCATTAGCAGTAATTTCATTGCACATTTCAGTAATAGGGTTGCTATATTAAAGTCATTTGTGTCAAATCTGCCCTCCTGTTTACAAAGGCTAAAAGTCAAACAGAAATGCAGTTTTTATTCATGTGTACCTGTCTTCAATGTCACTAAATGGCTCGTCTTTTGTATTAAACTATTGTTTGGCCTCTACTGTACGAGTAACTTAAAATGAATGATGAATGAACCATTAGCAAAATTCTCATTATCGTGACAGCAGATGCAAGACCAGGAATTTTAGTGTTTATATTTTAATAAGTTGCGTGTGCTTTAAGTTAATGATGTGCCTACACACTTTGCGCAGTCTGTTCCAGTGATATTACGTGACACTAAAAGCCCTAATATTTAACTTCCCAGCTCCAAATTTTCAGTCTACCACATGGTGACCATATAATTAAAAATCAAACGTCTTCCTTTGCTAAATTAGTGGCCTCCATTGTGTATTTTGGGGCTCGAGCACAATGGCGTGTCCTCCTTATCCTCTAGATGTAGACCGCGGAGCTCTACTTGCTCAAATGTCTGTACACTTTTCCCACCACAGGATATTTAAGCTTGAGAGTGAAATGTGAACTCTCTCTTAAATGCTGGTAAACTGATGCTCTGTTCAGAGAAAGCTGTACTTTCTAATATTAGATCCAGTATTTTACCCCTTTATGTGCATTTTGCTGACATCATGTTATGCATCAGATCAGTGACACTCATATTTCCTAATGGTTGGATGATGCTAATATATGTAGCTGCTCATGGTTTGAAGTTCTGACCTGTGCTTCTCATCACTGGTGTTACTGATGTTCCTGAAGCATATTCATTGGATAAACAGACTGATTCAAGGAGGCAAAGTCTGTGCTATCAGTTTCTTACAGCTGTATTGTAAAGTTTGAACTGAAGGGTATTTTTTAATGGTTTGCCAGCCTTGTCCCTAAAGGCGTTTCAGTCACAGTATCAGATTTCATGCACTTGGGCTCAATAGAGCTGGTGGAGTGACAATCTGTTCTCATAAAAGCACCAACCCACACGTTAACTGAAAGTCAGTGCTTATGTTTAAATACAAGTATAACTAAAATCAATGAATAGTCTGAAGCCGTAATGGAGATGTTTTCATGAGTCTAAAAAAATAAAGAAACACACCACCTTCAGAGACAGGGATTGCTAGTGGCAGACAATTGTCACTTGTCAATTCCCTGAACCTAATGAAATACAGGCTGGATAGGTGTCAGAGATAGAAACCTTGAAGTCAACACAGTATAAACACCTATGAAGGAAAACCATTGAATGTAATATTACAGACAGTGAAAAGCACTAGCTATTTTCAAAAATATTTCAAAATGATGGAATAATATCACATCTTTTCAGTTTTTATGTATTTGCAATGAATATTAACACTTTCCCATGGGGAAATGCACAGTCAAGATGTGCTTTTTTCCAGCTTTGAAGCTGTGTGTAGCAAGGCACTATTTTTTAATTTTTTTTTGAATGCAGGACCAAATAACTTCTAGATAAGATAGAAGTGTATTAACACTACACAGAATCCAAATGTGTTTGGAGGAAAGTGAAAACTAAGACTGTTAAGTAATTTGGTTTCAGGAACAACTATTTACATGACGTTGCAAATTATAATTTCTTGGAAATTGAAATTGGTCGTAGAGCTTTAGGATTTTGCACGGTCCCATGAACTTAACAGAAGTTTTCACGTGCATGTTTTTTTTTTTTTTTTTAAATCCATAACATGAATTGGGAGGCCTAGATGAGTTGGTATGGAATGACCCTAGTATATTGAATTTGAAATCCTTTTTGACACGTTATCACTATGTTATTTTCCTCGTGGCTTACAGGCTGCTCTCCAGTGTCAAAGAAGGGACAGCAAAGAAGGAACACTTCCAAACAACACATTCTCGAGAGTTTATTTACAACTACACTGCTCACCTTTTTAATAAATCCAAACTAAAGTATTCTTGAAATGCACTGTGAAACGGTCACGGTCACACCAAAAACTAGATTAGAAAGCTCGACGATTTTACAAAAACATCAAGTTGAAGCATAATATTGAGCCACGAAAAACAAGTAATTGATGGGCAAGATCTTCATCCGTATCTTGGATTTAATGCGATGAAAGATCTTTTTTCTGAATCGAATTGATCTGAACATTTAAATGAACTGTCACAGGTAAACTAGGCATAATAATAATTTGAAGCTTAAACAATCCTCTTGATTTGTCGGAGGAGGCAGCAGCAGAAAACAACACCGGACCGGTCTTTGAGTTGTAGCTGTTCCACTTTAACCCGTGGGTCGTAAGTAATGCCTAAATTCACAAAGGAAGCTGTGATACCAGAGGGAAGGAGACCGAGATACTGGCCAACCCCCCTCATAATGAGAGTTGGGCTAGCTACGCTTGAGGAAGTTTGTCCAGTTATTAATAATAAAGAATCTCTCAGAAGAACAGGCCGAATTAATAACAAAATGGCAACAGCGTTGAAAATAACCCTTAATTACAGAATGTGCAGAAAGTTATTTAATTTTTAACTGGCGATTGCCACATTCACTTCCTTTCTGATCATTTAAAAATGTCTTACTCCTGATTATTCCAAGGCTGCAGCTGCTATCTATGCACATATCCACAGGTCATATTTCCATAAAGGCATGCTTTAGAAAACAGGTACAATAAACAAAATATATGTATGTGTTAAGATATATAGTAGCATTCACCGTCCCTAATTCAATGAAATATTGCTTTCATGGCTTAACAACCTCTCCCTCCTCCGCTTTTGGCACTAAAGACTATATCTATATGGAATATATCTTTCTTTTTTTTTATGATTCCAAGCTGTTCACTGCCTTCACATAAGAACCATTAGTGACCACCAGGGGGCAGGCTGGCACTCCGATCCACATGGCAAGGGGGTGTCTAGCCTCAAACCAAATAAGTCTGAATAACAGACCTTTTAAGTTGTGTAACAGTTTTTTTAAGTAGACCTATTTGTCATGTTCGTGGGTTTGGGCTTTTGAATGGCTCCGAAATAGCTCTTCTACCAGAAAGTGACCACTTGTTTCCTGTTCAGCCAAGTAGAAAGCTTAAGCTAGCTTAATGTTTGAGTGATGAATGAATAAAGCGCTCTCTGTGCCTGTCCTTTCTTCCCCTCTGTTGAGAGGTGATGCGTCTCCTCCAGAGCCTCTTATCTTCCTGCCATTGTCTTCTCACCCTCCTTTTTTTTTTTTTGTGTGTGTGTGTGTGTGTGTGTGTGTCTGATTGTGATTTGTAATCCCTGTCTGCCACCTCAGGCAAATTGGTGGCGATTGCAGTCATCGATGAGAAGGACCCCACAGAGGAGAGTGGCAGGTACAAAGAACACCGAAATTAAAAAGCATGCTTCCAGATAAATGATTGCCCTACAGCCCCGCGGTTGCCACCATAGTCACACTTATGTGCGCAGATTTCAAATACAGATATAACTTGCGGTTATTGTTTGGCGTCTTCCCACAAATTGCAAGCAGCGGCTAAAAAAGGTTAGACTCCTTCTCATGTGGTATTTCATTCTCTTCTCATTTGCTTTTAGATTAAAGACCTTGATTCAGAGGGTGGCAAAGGAATACAGAGAGCATTTTAACAGGTAAGGCACGGACCTACGCCGAGGTCAAAGATGAATATCCAATTTATACATTTATTCTAGGATGGTGCACTCGCTGGGGAACGCCGCCTGTCTATTCACAAGCAAGTTTATGCCTTTGTCAGGGCATGTCTGTTTTCGTTGAGGTTCAGTAGAAAGGTAATTATGCAAAATGTCAGCCTCCAAATATAGGTGTTCTTTTCAGCTGTCAGTCAAAAACTCTGCTCGGCTTGTATTAATGCATAATTTTCTGTTTTCTCTAACTCCAGTTGTGCAATAACCGGGGATGGGATGTTTATGTTCTGTACTGCCTTGTTCAACTTGTTTTTTTTTTTTATTGGAGGGAAACCAATTTAACAAGGCTCAGAGTAAAATAGGAAACGCAGTTAAAATCAAATTCAAGTTGCTGTTGTTGTTTTCGTTTTTCTTTTATTTATTTATTGTTCATGAACAGTAAGGCTTTGGGAAATGGTATCTAATAGTAGTACCTTAGACTGACGTGCTGTGTACAGTAGGCAGGTCGTCTTTCAGCCCAAACATCCCGGTTAAAGTGTGTGTCTACAAGCCTGCTGAAGTGATGAAGTGGCTTGAATTTCAATCAGCACCTGTGTAGCTGACCCTCATCTCTGTTCCCTCCCATTAGACCGGAAGGTGACAAGAGGATTTCATCCAACATTGTTATGTTATGCTTAAGTTTGGTACTGTGCCCCATTATTAACCACGCTACTTGATCAGATAGATTCCTACGTTTGAATGAAGAGGTGTATCGCAAACCACCGTGATCAAAGTGTTTCTCCCTCCATTAGGACAGATCAGGCATTCCCATTAGGACTGATTGAATTACACAGATCCCTATCTTCAATTAGACGTCTACCTGCCACACTACCCAGTGCTGTTTCTTTTTCTTTTTTCTTTTTGAAGACTTCTGAGTTTCAGATTCCCACTGAGATCAGAGAAGCCTGCAGTGTTCTAACACACCTAAACGGCACTTGTAATTACAAGTCATAGGCTCGAGTATCGCCCCCGGTGGTGGGTGGAGGCAGAACGTACAGCAGAGTCAACAGATCATGGGTGATGACTGACACCTGAATGAGCCGATGCCTCTTGATGCATTCGTAAATGTCATGGTATTCAGCTCAGCTGAATTTGTAGCATTTTGACAGAACAATGAAAGCGAATCTCTCATCTGAGATTAAACTAGTATGTGTGGGGGAATGAAAGTCACATGCCTACATGTGAGCAGACTGTGCTTGTGGGAGGTCTGATTTTGTCAGTTGGTAGGTGTGTAGATAGGGCATTTATCATTGCTCCTTTGGCTTTTATGGAGCACTTTGTGCACAGAAACCAGTGCAACAAGATGGGACATGAAGCTGACTTAAGAAGGACTGCAGGTAGAGCCTCCGGGGGAACTTGGTCACAAACTTAAATATTTAGCTTATGGCCTCCTATCCATAAATGAGACTGGAACCTCTAGTTTTCAGATACCTAGGTTACTCCTTGTTGAAAGTTAAGGAACTGCGATGTCAACCCATTGCATTTTGAAGCCTTGAGTTTGCATTTTAGCCAGAAGTGACCATATTTGAGTGAGCTCACCACGCTAATGCTGCCTCACTGAAATCCCTGGCCACACTGCTAACTAGGATATGTAAGACCTCGGCTCTAAAGTGAAGCCACTGTGGAAGTATCTTAAAGTGTATTAATATGAATTAAACTCATTTTGTTCCTGACAGTTGGTAGTTAATGAGCTATACTAACAAGATGTTAAAATAACTTTGTTACTCAAATGTTTGATGAAGTTAAGCATTAGCTCATCCGTGGCCCCTTGCAGATGGCTCGGACGCCTCATGCTCCTGCATCTCCACCACCTGGCTTCAAAACAACAGTTCAAAAACCAATGGGAGATGCCACTTTACCTCCGTCCACTTCTTATATACAGTCAGTGGTTAAATGCCACCGAGTAATTTGAGTTACTCACTAATTGTGTGTGAAAACAGTAAGGTCAAAGTTGCATAATGTAGACACACTAATTAGTAGGCTAGCTGACAAGCCATATAATGCAGTACTGAATTTATGGTAACATTTATCTAATGTAGCAGGTTATGCTAACAGACCATGAAACATTTGTTTAACCATATCCTTTAACGGCCTTGTTGGTGTTAACTTCTTAACCACAACTATGATCAATCTGTCTGTCAGAAAAAAAACCCAACTTTTTTTTTTCTCCAATAAACAGAAGCTCTGCTGAGTGTGACTCAGCGGGCGAGTGAGCTGTCATACATACCTGTCAATCAGCGCCCACACGGTACATACCATAGCCGTCTGAAAGTCTTATTAACGGAGCAATGATGTACAAAGCAACCACTAGTACAGTTATTTAAATGAAGAGGTTGAGACCGTTAAAAACGTTCTAGTGTTGACATTTCCGTTGGATCCAGGATCTTTCGGAGCCAGTATTTAGCGGCTGTCAGTGCTATTACACTGTAAGATACTTCCACCTTGGCTTCGATTTGAAGCTGTGGTTACTTCCCCGTGACACATTGGGCAATTGTTTTTGCACTGCAGGAGACTTATAGAAAATTTTAAAGCTGCTCTAATAAATTACATCATACCATTAAAGGTGATGCTCATAGTGACCCTCATACGATTTTCACCAGCACTTCTCCTTACCTCATTGTTTTGATTTTATGGTCACTACTTTACTGTCTCACCCCTCTCGTAAATCTTATTTTTAGTCCCATGCAGCAACAGTTTTAAGTCAAAGTACTACCTTACAAGTATCAAGCACTGTGACAAAGTTAAAAAGTAGATGGAGAAGAAAGTGAAGCATTAGAGTGTAGTGGCTTAAATGCCAGATATTCTCTTTGGAGGCATTTGAGACCTAAACAGAGCAAAAAGGAGAGCCAGTATTGGACTTAAATTAGACTGTGGCTGGAACCAGAGCTCCATGTAAATGAAGAGTGGGTCTCTACTGTGGTCTTTACACATTAACAATAAGAAACACTTTTGTTTTGTTGCACGTAGCTGGCCGAAATAAATTGAATTCAGAAACGGGATGGATGGATGGATATTATTTAACGATGCGTTTCCCAAACTTCCCAAAAAGGAGCACGTGACTGTTGTTATTGGGTTGCCAATTGGCAGAGGGAAATATATAACAATATTAAAACAGAAAAAGAGTGTTCTCTGGAAGGTGTTTTAAATGTTGACCTCAAAAAAGCTGTGTGAAATGTGGAGAAGAAGCATCCAATCCAAAAAAAGATGCAAGAAGTCAAAAAATGACATAAATAAGAGACTTTCAGATATAGTGTTCTGACAGTGGAAGAATCAGTAAACATATAGATCTATGGCAATTCATGATACAGTTTTGTAGGTGTGATTCCCAAGGAGACGGCGCATTTGTCTTTTGGGTCTGGAACTGAAACATTTTGTGAACCACTGATTTAACGCATCATGTGAACAAAAACCAAAACACTGAGCTGAATCCTGCAGATTTCGTCCTGGATCCCTGCCGAAAACTGTGAAAGAAAAAAAAAGAAAAAAGAAGCAGATTCCATTTGGGCCTAGTCATAAGATTACTGGATAACTAGGTCACTTATACGTTTCCTGGGAAATTTAAAGTGAAAAGCCAAAAATCTCCTCCTCTTATTACAGAACTGCAGCATTTACCCCAGAAAATGTGTTACGCATTCTTGCCTTGTTTTGCTGCGTGCCTCCTCTCACACATACAAGTTAATCAGTCTGTTACTCACAAACCGTTAAGCAGGCAGGAAGCGTTAACATTAGTGTAATGATGGGCATACTGTACACTGGAATGGGGTAATAATTAGAGGTCGACCGACTGTAGATTTCTAAGGGCCTGTGTAAAAACACAAACACAAAAGATGATAGCCAATGAATCGTATTGGAATGGAACTATTTTTGACTTTATTACAGACTTTATTGTTGAACTGAATATCTAAGTAATGAATGCGTAAATAAACAAATCAATCTAACTGTACATCAAACTAACTGCATAAATCTTTTTTTTTTTTTTCCCCCTCAAAGTGAACAATTCCACTCGAGAAGCCTGTTATCCCATTAGCCAATCGTCCACCATGGGGTGCCCAAAATGAATGTAATCTGTACATCACATCCTCATTCGAAAATCTACATCGTTTTCTTTGTTCCTTCAAGAGATCGGTTTTGGATAGGATGCGCAGGGTTTTCCAACTCCTAGTACTACAGCTTTCAGCACAAGTTACAAGCTGACTTTTTGATGAGTTTCATTCACCAGCCTGGCCCACTGTTGTCAGCAAGATTGTCACCAAGCCAGATTGATTTTATATTGCATCCAGTAGATTTATTATATAGTTGTGTCTCTTCATAATCGTGTCATTGATATAAGCGTAGGCAGTATTGTTTAGTACCCGTGGGACAAATGTGCTAGATGTAGCAATGATTCAGGATGAATATAATATATATGCAGAGAGCTCCATAATCAGTCATTCAGTGGAAGTGACTGGCTTCCCTGGACTTGTGCAACCCCCTTTCCTAGTCTACCCACAATACACTCTGCTCAGACATGGCACAGTACAATAAGATACAAATTGAATTCCTCCTTCCTGCCTTATCGTTTAGATAAATCACCTGAGTCTTTTCTGCGGTGGAAAAGATGAGGGAGAGGAGACGGGATAGGACCGAGCTTTGGGGATTATTTTTTTTTTTTTTTTTTTTTTTTTTTTTTTTTCTGCTTGCACTGACAAAAGAAATCCTAGTTTTCCCTGGCCCGAATATGTGACTCCATTCAATATGAAATAATATTGGTGCGTGTTTTACTCTGCTGTGTTTGGTTTTAACCTGCCGTTGCACTCTCTGATGCCATTGATTTTTCTTGCGTCTGCAGAGACTTTCAGTTTGGCCACATGGACGGGAATGACTACATTAACAGCCTCATTATGGGGTAAGTGTCTCATGTACAGCCTACCTCTTCCTCCTCTTATGTCATCAGCCTTTTTTTTTTTTTTTTTTGCTCTACTTCATGCTACCTTCTGTCAGCTCTTTATCCAGGTCTGGACTGTCTGGTAATGCCAGCCCCTGCCATTAAAGATGCTCTCTTGCGGAGAAGTCAATTACACAGACTGTCATTTTATTTTTAGTGCTCTTGGCAATGTTAAACCTCCCCCCCCCCCTCACCGTCGCACACATGTATGAAAAACACACAAAAGCTCTAGAAAATCTGCTCAAGTTAGGGCAACGTAGTGAGAAGAATATATGAGGAATTTATGGATGAGGCTTTGCATGGATTACATCTATAGTGGTTTTGTGTTTTAATAGCTTGTCAAAGAACAGCACTAATGATGCGCCCGGTCCAGCTGCGGTAGCTTTGCGCCAGACTAAGTCTGACTGGTGGGATGCTGTGCTCCAAGAGGCCATGCAACTGACATCCCACATTTTTAATTAGACAGAACGTCGTCGGTGTTACGAACCAGTAGGACCATAGCAGCTGGCGTGTCAGTTCGCTGTCTACGAATGTACAGTATCTAATTGTCTATTTGTGTCTTTGTTATCATGTTTGAATGTGTGTTTGTGAGCGTAATAGACTGCAGCAGGATGTTATTTTCATTTAAGCATGTTATTGTTTGTATGAGGGAGATTATAGCAGACATGGTCTCCTAAATCCTGTGTAATTAAAAGTGTGGCAGTGAGTACAGTAGAAGTCGTGTTGAAAATACGACGACATTCAACCAACAGATTCCCTGGTGCGAGGCTGAAATTAGACAGGCGGTGTTTATATTTAAGGATAAAAGGGGTGATTAGCCTTCCTAATTTTGTATGAGTACATACAATATGTATTTCGCAGGGTTTTACGGGACTGCATTTGGCCGCAGCAGCACAGGATTAATTGCCCTCCTTTGAGGAATGAAATCCTGGCCTGTCAATGTCCACTAATCCTCTCCCGTAGGAGGGCCATGGAAATAAATCTGATGGCTTTTTATCCCTCTTTCTGTCATCACAGCGATTACTGTGTTCTGGCAGCAGTCTGTCTGGCGTAAGGCTGCCCCTGCTTTCACCAGAGGCACACAGACCCACTCATGAATATATATATATATACACACACACACACATATCAGCAACACTTCAAACCAGAGGCTGCATTCGCCTCTGTTTTAACGTGGGATTATCACAAACTCCTTCATATGGAATGTATTGCGGGTTTTGAAAAACATGCATCTGTGAGGTGACTGAAAAATTCGGCGAGTAAAGGAACGACTTGAAATCAAAGAGCCTACATCACTAGAAAGGTCGTTACCACACAAGTGTTCAGTTGACTGATCACTAGTGAGTCAGAGACTACTTCAATCGATAAAGTTATTCATCTTTGACATTTTGTTAAGACTACATAGAAGCTGTGAGTGTCAGTGGTAAGTAGTAGCTCATCAAAAAACACAAACAGGAAAAAAAAACTGTCAGTTTGTAGTTTTACAGCCAGTCAAATGCTTTTTATGTTGCTGTGAACAAAAGTTGAGCTGTTGTTTTGCTTCGCTAGGCTAATTGTCTCCTGTACTCAGTGTTTGGATGTAA
>JAPQRN010000014.1:9540165-9621874 GCA_037367275.1 Coranthus polyacanthus | reverse complement strand
CACACACACACTTTAATGCGATCCTTCGTTTAATGACAGCATGTTTTCTGTCTTGCAGTGGTGTGTTTTAAAAGTTAATTGGATTGTAATGAAATGTATTATTGTTACACAATTTCTTAGTCTTATTAAGATAGTCACTCTGACTTTTCTGAAGAAAAACTGGTTTGATTGTGAGCAGATGAAGTTATTACATGGAAAGCTACACACAAGGACATTTCAGACTTTAGGGTAATATTTGACATATTTACGCATTAGACACATTTATGAACCTTAACTGAAAAACTGCCAAGATGAAATTCTCAAAGCTGTCTTTACATAGAGCTGAGAAACTTGTCCCCATTACTCAGCTGTCATACAGTTAGTGAAGCTTTTGACCAGTTCTAGATGATGCCTTGTCAAAATCATAGCAAACACTGATGATGGAAAGAGTTGAAGCAGCAGTTGTGGTAAACTGCCCAGTCTGTAGTCAGACATGATGTCGAGAGAGCTCCCATCCAATATGCCTGCTGGTCTGAATTCAGAAATTCCTACATCGGTATAACTGTGAGAAACAAACACGATGAGGACTGCTTCCCCAGTGTCAAATATGGAGTGTCTGGGCTGTGGTCTCAGTGATAATGAAGTGTTGTTGTCTTGGCTTACAGGCGTTCTCCAACTGTCACCATACACCCCACGCTCTAACCAAAATCCTTAACAGCACACGATCAGAAGGCCTCCATGTATAACAACTTAATTGGCAACACACTTGTGCCATAACCCCTCTGTGATCATAGCACACACAACCACGCAAACACACACACACGCGCACACTCTCGCGCACGCATTCTCGCTCTCACGCTCAAATTCATACATAATATTGCATGTGGTGTGACTTCTGTATCCGCTTTGTCTGCTTCACTAACGTCACATTGTGTGCCTCAGCAGGAATTTTATTGGGACTACTGCGATACTGTAGCATTTATTCACCGGACCAAATGAATCTATGAGCTGTGAAATCATTCAAGGGGTGTAATGATGAGCTATCACAGATCTGCTCTAGCTTTTGTAGCAATAAAACAAACTGATAGAGTTAGGGCTTTGAATATGCTGACACCTTGGAACGTGAAAAGCTGCAGTAGCGGAGTTGGGATGCACAGTCTTCATTCTCAGCTGAAAGCATATTTCTTCAGAAACAGTGGATACTTTTATTACATCTCAAAAACACCCAAAGGATGTCCGTGCTGAATCCATAATAAATAAGCTATACGTGTAATTTTACATTTACACATGGCAATTACAATGACTGACAATCCTTAGTCAATGGCAGATCGACTAAATACTTGAACTGCTTTGACATGACTCACATTTCTGCTTATTCGTACAACTATTATGTAAATAATGAACTAATGACTTGTTTTTAATTTCATTTAATTTGATTTGATTTGAGCCAAAGGACATTAATTTCCCTCAAGGGATGAATAAAGTGAATCTCAATCTCAACTTTTTATATATGCTTTGTAATATATTGTTGGATATAGTCAGCTACAGACAAAGCGTGCACACAGCAATTATGGCCAATTTTCATTAGTAACAGTGAGCAATATGCTTCTGTTGTTTCCTTTTGCTCCTGATTCCAGGATCATGGCGGAGTAACTAACACAGCTGCCTGTTGCAGCTGAAGATGCTGCTGGTAAGAGCTGTGAGACCGGACCAAATCAGTAAAGCTGCAGGCATTGAAACCTAAACACGGAGCTGTACATAAGATGCTTAAAAATGTGCTCTGTGTGGATTGCATTAATGGTGCAGTGCATGCTGAATAACCGCAGTGTTGAGACCAGGGGACATGCTGCTTGCAAGGGGCAACCACCAACTCCTGGAAACTGAACTAATGAGGAAGTATCTTAAAGCGTAATACCGCCAACAGCTGCGAGATGCTGGCTCCAAAAACATCCTGGCTCCAACTGACTCCCGTTCTAAAAAACATTAACTTCTCTGTAGAAACACTAAGTCAATATTTTTTCGAGGAGTACTTCTGGTCTCATCTGCTTTATTTGGACCCTCTAATAAGTGTGTGCTGGTCATTTTGTAAATTAGTGCTGACTGATTCTAAGGCTAGTTTGATGTGTGCTGTGTGGGCGTTAATTGATAAGTGTGATTAACAGCAGGTCCTCTGCTGAGTCTGACTTTCAGAGCTTCTGTTTATTTTCTTGACATTCTTGTAATGACCACTGTATAGTTATGGTTAAGAAGTTATACTAACAACACTACCGCTGTGGAAGAGAAAAAAAACACTTTTACAAGCTTCTGTGTTGAGCCACAGAGTAAGAGCGTTAGAGTCGCGTCTGACTGAATCTGATCAGCGATGGTAATTACAGCTGTCAGTCATGCATTTAAGCCCAGTATCTGTCTGAAGACACCTGTGATTAGCTAAGGTCTGTGTAGAATTCCCGTTTCCTCTCAGACCACTTGAATTAAAATATGCTGAAAGGTAGTTATGGAATTTTCAATAATTAATGCAAAAAACTATCACCGCAGCTAAGGCTACCTGGCCTCTTAGAATAACAGCTATATTAACTAATGTCGACATTAATTCAGTATTACATTATATAGTCTGCCAACTAGCCTGCTAAATAGTTTGTTTGTTATGCAGAGTTTCCATTGCTGCTGTCAAACACAACTGTAGTCTATGTGTTAACATTTAGCAAGTAGCTGAAATGACATTTCCTATTTAGCAGCTGTGTTTTCATCACCACTACCCCACCCCCACCCCACTCCACTCCACAGCTACATGCTCTTATTGAAATATGGTTACTTCTTGCTCAAAAAAAAAAAAAAAAGCAAGATGGTGAGCCAAACTATAGGTGGGATCTAAAGATGGATGCCTCCCACTGTGTAAAACTGAAGCCAAAACGCAGTGGTCATGGGAGGTGTCATGTTGCCCGTGTGATGCAATTTGGAGCCAGAGTCTGTTCCGAACAGATGCGAGGGCATCACGTGTGCCAATCGGCTGCCTGATTCGATTCCTCTGACGGACTCAGAACTGCGATATTATAACTGATAACATCAAATAACTAATCAGAAAGATAACAATGTGAGCACAAATGTACCTGAAATTTACCTAAAAAGTCTGAAATCACCTTTGGGAAAAATGTATTGGATGTGTGCTTTGAATTTATAGTTTGGGAGTCTCATTGAATACCATGGAAGGGGTGGGATTTTTGACCTGTACTGCAGCCAGCCACCATCGAGACGCAGTCCATGAACTACAATCCCTGAAGCTTCAAAACACACATTAACAGACTTTACACAGTCTTTGTTTGCTCGTCCCTTCTCTCTCTATACCTGTTTCCTGTCTGGATCTCCACTATTAGCTGTCACTGGCGCCGGTACAGCTGGGGGACACCGATAACTGTGGTCATTCTCATCCAATACAATTAGTCGTGTCATTCTTTGTTAGTAAAAAAAAAAAAATCCGTTATCAGTGCTTTAGATGAACGATTTGTTGACCTTTTCACCCCTCCTCCACAGCGTCTGTCTGACTGCCTGACGTGACTGATATCAGTGGCTTGTTGCTTTACACTTCATGTCCTAACCATCATTCTTCCCTCCCTCTTCTCCTCCCACATCCCCTCCCCGCTGCTTAAAGGTAGCTAATTTCTGTCACCACACACGGTCTGTGGGGAAAGTGACTGCTCCATAGGACGGCGGTATCTCAGCGCCCATCTGTCATAACCGGTCAGCCTGGATTCACACTGTGTCCGGGGGAACATCAGGCACGGACTGGCTGCCCCTCTGGGCGGTTTGATGGCTTCGGCGTGGTCCCAGAACTGCCCAGAGATTGGATTTATGCCAAGTCAACCAGCAGGTTTTAGCAGATATCAGCTGTAATCTATGTGTGGCCGCGTGAAACCACTGCTGATGGTTTTCACAGCCTCAGCAGTTATCAGCCACCGCACGACATGATGTGACTCAAGACTTCTATTCACATGACTGGACAAAATGTGAAGATGACTATGCAACGGTATTGGTACACTAAATTTAGAAACTTGTATTCTAACGTTATCCGAGGCAATAGTTTAGAACAGTATACTATGTTCTTATGTTATGCTAAATTTATTATTTATTACATTCGTATGATTTACTAAAGCTCCTGGTAAAATTTAGTTACATTTACTTTAATTCATCTACTCATTAATAGTGAGTGCCATTTTGTTGCCACGTGTTATTTATTTCCACTCTACTCATGAATATCTCTCATTGTTCACAAAAGTTACATAAATGGTATAAATAGCTCATAATAAATGAATGCAATGCATTGGAATCATGTGCTAGACATTTTTAATTATAAAAAAATACCATTAAACTTTATATTTACTTAAGAAGTATCGTTTCAAAAACCTTGACCTAAGTGACTTTAAGTATTATTTAACGTCCATGACTTTACTTTAATAATAAAAGAGTAAGGGAACTGATTCATTCTACTTAAAGTCTACTCAGTATATAGTTTGATTTTTTTCTACTGCAAGTGATTTAAATAGCTTTAATTATTAAGTAAATGTTGCATTTATTTACTGACTAAGTCTTAATTCAAGCTACTCTCACTATTGACGGTGCGGTGTTGCAGTGGGTAAATTATTTTCAAGGACAAATCGTATAAAGATTTTTCAGCAAAACAGTGTCTGTATCCCAGTTTCCAATAAGTGCTGAACATGTGATTCTATCAAAGGCCCATTTCCAGTGGTTTCAGCATTTCTAGACCATTGCTAACCCAGATTTGGTCTCTGCTGAATCCTAACCCAGATCTGGAGTGTTGGCTAGCCCTCCGCAGAATGCTGAATGGGTGATTTATTGGTTCGTGTAGTGGTGGGAAACTAAATGATTTATGGCAGAGCTCTTTTTTTTACCTAAATCTTATTTACGTCTTTACCTCTGTTACTGTTTCCATCACATGCTGTCTGACTCTCGCTCTCTTCCTCTCCTCTTGTCTCTTTTTGCTTTCTGTCTCTCTTCCTTTCGATGTCGCGCCACTGAGGTGTAACTAAAAGCTTGATGGGTAATCCTAATATATGCTGAAGCTCTGGGAAGCCCTGTTTGATCCCAACACGAACTCATGATTGATCTATGTGACGTTTATCTTCTCGCGATATTGATACATGCCAATTCCAGCTTGTACTCGTGGCCGGATGAACGTGAACGCACAACTCAGAAATGCACTCGAGTATGTGCACACGAACGCATACACAGGACAGTGCCAAACTGAATTAATGCATGGGCCAAAGCATTGCAAATTCAACTTATTGCTTATGCTCTCTTCCACAGAGAATGTGCCCGATGAATAAAACATTTTTGAATAAACAGATATATTGATTTAAATATAACTCAACGGAAACACTATAGATTGTTCCTGAGATTTGTACCTGTCCTTTTCCTTAACCCATTATTGTATAATCACTGACGTTAGCATATTGCTTCATCTGTCCTTTTCCATTTCAACCCTTTGCTATCAGCAAAAAATGAATTAGACTTTTACCATCTCGCATTCAGGGAACACAGCCCGAGGATATAAATTGGTCAAATGCAAACAAGAGTGATCCGCTGATCCTAAATGTGAATCGCTAAGTCGAGAATTTTGGGCCTTGAAAAGTCTGACAGTTTAAATCACTGTCACTCTGGGCAATGATGCAAAGAGAGAGAGAGAGAGAGAGAGTTAAAGCGGAGATGGAAAAAGAAAGACAGAAACAGAGGAAGAAATAATGAGTTTTCGCCACTATCTGCAGGCCACAAAGGCCACAGTAAATATGAAAAGCATTTAAATTTAAGCTTGTCATTTGTGGCTTTATGCCAGATGACCACAGTCTGGCTTCATGCCTTTTTCATGAGCCCCCTGTTGATAAAAATTCATAATCCTGATCTGCATTCTCTGATCAAAAGCCCTCCTGAAATGTGCAAACAGATTGCCACCTTGTCTGAAACAGAGATGTTTCACAATGAGGAGCGCGGGTAAAACCACTGCGGGACACAGGCACTCTTTCGGTACGAAAATGATACTTGAAAGGCGAGATAAAATATTCACCAGAGAGAAATATGTGGAGATAGCACATAGCCTTGAGCAAGCAGGGTTCCTGCTGCGCGATGCAGGCAGAGAAAAAGAGATGGAGGAGGAGAATGAGAGAAAGGAAACGGGGGAGAAATTTGGAAAAAAAGGCGAGTTTGAGTGAATGTAAAAAGAGATTTGTGGCAGACCTCATAAAAAGAGTATGTGAAGGAATGACCAGTAAGTAATTAACACCTCAAACTGTTTAAGTGTCTATTAAATCTCACTTTTCTGGAAAAGGTCACATCTGTTTGCAAATGTGCTACAAAGTTCAGAAAAGGGGCTAGCACCTCCCTTAAGCCCTTACATGATATACTGTGTAATTTCTCCATAGACTTTATATTTACTAAAACAAACAATTTAGCCTGAAATACAGAAAAACTATGAGAAGAAATGAGCAATTCTCCATCTGACATTTTGTCCCCACACTCCTCAACGGTGTCAGACACAAACACATCCTAGAGATCATTAAATCATGGGGGGAAAGCATCATGTATTGATTCAGGACATAAAATTCTAGGTCACAATTGATTAGCAGACACGGGCTTTTTGCTTACCTCTCTGTCATTGCTCGGCTCTGACTTTATTTTTAGGTGCAGGCTGATCGATAGGAGGCTCCTTTATGTGAGTCTCAGTGGCATTGTGCCTCCCCATGGAGACGGTGTAGGTCAGACCAAAGCACTCTGAAAGGTTGAACCAATGATGGGAATCAATGGATGGGAAATGTCAACTAACATGGCTGTTTACCATGCTGGAGGACACTTTCTTGATACATATTGTTTCATGTGGATGGGTGTTTTCACCCCTTGATAAAATCTGCTATAGATAAATGCAGCACAGCGACTTAAAAAACAGAAGGGTTTATGACATTTTCTAGGAGTGACATGTACTATTTCTCGACATGCCATGCAGTAGATACCAGCTGATGCAACATTTTTCATGCCTAAATCACACTTTTCAGCAAGTTTGCAGCTATTTTTATTTGCTGGTGTTCTGGTTTTGACTACTACATGATACAAATTGTAGTAATGGCGTTCAGTATTCTTCTGTCAATCTCAGCTGCTTTGCATTAACGTCAGGACAAATTTGCGACTTCACGAAGGAAAAAAAACTAACTGCTCAGAGGGAAAATGATTTCATGGGGTAATATTAATGCAGTTTGTGTGCATGTGATGTGAGGCATGTGTTGTTAATTTACTCATCACCAGGAGCTCCGCGTGCAAAAAAACATTCTCATTTTCATGTTATTATGCACACAACAAAACATAATTATGAATACTATATTCCATTTGTGTAAGTAGGGCCCTTTAAATCTCCCTAAATCTGACAAAATGGACCTATGAGGCATACATTTTCTATCGTTTTGAATGTGAAACTCATAAATGAATTATAATTAGGATATCTTTTCTGAACTGTCACTTTTAGGATGTCGTTTATTTAGTCAGGGATATTATTTAATATAGATGTTTCAGGGGCTTTCATTTTTAACAATATGTACTGTATGTTGCCAGAAATGTTTTGGAAGTTCAGTAGATTTTGGTGTATTCAAGTTCGCAAACTTCTCTTGTGATTCCCTTAATGATCTTCGCGCTGCGGCGGGTAACATATCTGACGAGCGCAGTCACGAAACGTTAAGGCGCAACATATTCCGCTATTAAAAAAAAATGTTTTGAACAGAAGTGACCTGACAGCCCAATTATCACTGCGCACTGTTTTGAGCTCCACTCTGTGGCTTCCTCATTTCCATGCGAGAGTCCACTCATGGAGCGTACAGCCTCCCACTTGTGTGAGCCGCTTGAACTGCTCGATGACTCAGCAGCGTTACACAGTGAAATCGCAATCTGCTCTGGAGAGGTACTTAAAGATCCTTAATCCGCTCCAAAATTGGTCCTGATACAGCGGGCTGTTTTTACATAGTGGTGCAACAAATAATTTGTGTATGATTTCAAACTCCGTTCAAAGTGTGGTTGTTTTGTGCAAAACGACTCAGGACAGCAAATGATGCAACGATGAGGAAAACTGTATCAACCTTATTTATTTCAAGGTTATTGTTTTCTTTTGCTTTATTTCATGTGAAGTCTTTTGGATTCTCTGTCCAAAATGTCAGTAGAAATGAACTGATGGAGTCTTATTCATTTTTAAAAAACAGAAACAAGAAAGAAGCGTGTATCAGCTGTAACATGGCTATGTGTGTGTGTGTGGTTGCATCTTTAAGACATGTCAAATCGAATCAAAATCTGCCCTTCTTTGTAGCCCTTAAAATATTTAAATAGCAAAAATCTTTAAAAATGAAAATAATTTTTTGCCTGCAGTACTCACAGAACAAAAAAAACAGCATCTACCTTTGAGTTGCCTTTGCGGCTGCTTTGGAATGGCTGCAATAAAACTGACAACAACAAATAATGAGCCGCTCTTTTGACTTTTTATATGATTTCATTGCAGTTATTGTGTTTTTAAGTGCGAGTTGTTAAGTTACGTTTTTTAAGTTATTAACTCCCCGCACCTCTTATCTACCTAGCATATTTAACACGTGAAAGGTTTAATATTTCTAAATAAAATTAAAGAAGGTTCCGTGTTTGATCCTCGGTTGGACCAGGGCCTTTCCGTGTGGAGTTTGCATGTTCCTCCCCGTGCTGTGTTTCTTTCCTCGGCGTGCTCCGGTTTCCCCATCACAAACGTGTATACTAGGCTAATTATCCTGTCAGTGCCCTTGACCAAGGTACTGGCTTAGATCTGGAGTTGGTCCCCAGGCGACTTCAGTAGCAGCTACTGCTCCTTGTGTACTTGGATGGGTTAAATGCAGAGGATGAATTTCCCTACGGGGATAATGAAAAGCTTTAACTTATAGGTGAGATTTGCATGTGTTCGTGTGCTTATGAGAAGTCTTTGTCGGAGAATAAGCTAATGGTAGCTGGTGTTTGCACGCTGTCGTCGCTGTACAGGAGCAGAAAAGAGGCACCGAAGAACCTGAGAGTGAGCATAAGGATAGAAACATGGAAAAACTGGGGGGGGGGGGGGCGCAAGAGAATATGGACACAGCAGTTATGAATTTGTGTGCAGAGCCAAATTTTTGTATGTAATAATGTGTGAGTCAGCTGATAGTGTGTGTTGACATGCCACAGTTCTTTGATTTTAAACTCTGCCTGCATTTAAGTGTTTTTTGTGAAAAAGAAAAAAAAAACTAAGGTCAAGTAACTTTCAAGAACCAAACCCCTGTCTTCGAGGTGACAACCCAACAACCTATCCACTCAAACACATACAATCTGCTACATGGGGCCCTACATTACCCATGTAGCCAAATAGCATAGTGGTGTTTTGCTTCATACTCCATTCATCTATCGTCCCTGTGTAAAACACAGAGATGGAGGCGACTAAACAGAGGTGTAACGGACTGAACAGGACTAAGCTTTGTTACCTGTGACATTTGGAGCTTTACATCTGCTTTACATTCATTTTGGAGTTCTGAAAGCATCTGTATCTCACTCAAGGCCACTTGGCGACTCAGCAAAAATTAGTCAATCAGATAAGAAGAAGAAAAAAAAAATCTGATTGGCTATGGGGCGCAAATATGTACGCCCTGAGCTGATTCAATAATCTTCCAATGAGAGCACAGCCTCAGGTCACCTGTTCACCAAAGGTTTTACATACACACTCATTTGACCATCACCCCACGACCAGGAAGTGAACATATTCACACAGAAAGAAGTACATACAGTACAAACAACTTCAGTAAATGTTGCCATGAACTACAGGACACAGGATGAGTATTATATCTTAATAATTTATAGATATTTTTTTTATTTCAGAGACAGTTTCACTATAATTAACATGTTTAAATGTTTAAATGGGGGCGGCCACCACTGCCAAGTCCTCTTCATAGAAATCAGTGAACAGGCTGTTATCATGGATGTAGGCAATCACGACAGTCAGTGGCTTAGAAATTGAGTTTGCTAACGTCAACAAATGACCAACTCCCTGCATAAAACAGACTCATATATTGAACCTTTAAAAATGTCAGTTGTCAATTTAATCACCGTATGATGGCAGCATTGTTGAGTGAATAAGTGTAAAAAATTGCTGTAGTACCTGTTCGGAGATACACAGTGGCTCAGGTGCTGGTGTGAGAGTGATAACAGGGGATTATAGAAACATCCCCACCCGTAGGCCCTGTGTCACCCCCTAAGTCTCAGCAGTGCTGGTGTCAGCAGGGCTTCGTTGCATGTGGGATGGCAGTCGGTCAGGCCGGGGCAGCTGGTTCTCTGACACACAGCTCAGTACGTTGATCCCGGCTACCAAGCCTCCTTGCGCTCATTAGTACCATTACTTGGACCACTGTAGGGCCCAGGGATCCTGTTCCAGTTGGTTGGCAGAGCTAGTCAGCGGTCTGAGGAGACATGATAACATAGCCAGTTTTCAGGCCACGGAGCGGACACAAGGGCCAGGCGGATTAGAGTGAAGCACAGCCTTGTTTGGCCAAAAAAAAGTGAGTTTAACAATCTTGCGGCCAACTGGTCAACTGTAGTGTATATTAAGGGCTGAACTGTTGATTCAAGGCCTGAGGACATGATGACGACAGCATTTTTGGTAGCGATGAAAATAATAACCAAGCGAGTGAATGTGCTGGAAAAAATAAAAACAATAGCTTTTTACAGACATTTCTCTCACTGCTTGCGAAGTACTTACCTCCCCATGTTTATTGCAGTGTGTCACATTCTCTACAAACACAGCACTTGAAATGTCAGCTATTTCTAGAGTTGCATACTGCAAGAGGCAGATTCAAAATCCGTTTTTTCCCATGTGTTCGCCTGCTGGTAGACCTATAGCGTGGTGGCGGAATTTGATACACATACCTTAGGCAGATAAAATGTAAGATCAGAGGTTGGGGTTTTTGTGTAAATGCACACATTTACATATTTTCCAGAAGGAAAACATTATCTTCAGAAAGTGCATTTGACAGCGGGCAGGTGCAGAAGGTTATGAATAAGAGAGAGGGCTCCTCGTTTCTGAACACACCCACGTAATTCTCACTGTCCCAGTGCTGTAGATTCACTGGTAATTTGAACAAATGTCTGTCTTGTTCTTTGATCTGGGATGATTAGCGATCTGTGAGAAGCCCACAGTAAGGAAGTGAAGTCATGAATTCTTATTCTCAGTCTCTAATGAATAGCATGTAAACAAGCTTGTAGGCATTAACCTTAACCTTACATCATGTTACAAAGCCCAAAATGAAGAATCTGGCTCTTGTGACCATTAATTAACATGGAAGGCAACTATCTACAATAGTTGACCACTCGTGACCTATTTTTTGCAGCCACGTTAAACACAGAAACTAGAAGATGTTCCCTTTCAAGTAAAGTCTAAGACATGCATTTTGGCCTTACACAAGCCTTCCATGAAAAGAGATGTTGAAAGATTAAAACACGATACTAACTAAATATTACTTCATTATATTCAAAGAAAACAGTTACAGCAGTTATCAGTTATTTAAAACTCCATTTATTCCAAACAATAGAGACAAGCAACTAAATTCAAACTTTGTGTTTTGTTGGGGATAAACAGTCGAAATGACTCCTCATGTAGAAAATACACTTGAGGAGAAAAGTTGGTGAGAACGTCAAGGGCTCTCTTGTCTTTTGCATCTCGGTTGTGTGTGATCACAAAGTGTCACTAATGTATCATTCACAATGCATGTTAAAAAGGGCTTCAGTTGATCCCCAAAGCACCGCGGTGCTCCCTCTCGCACAAAAATACCACAGTAGAAAGCAAGAAAGGAACACTGATGTTCCTCTACTTTTCTTATAAACAAACGTCTGACATTTGTCGTCTTGCACATTGAACATTGCACCTTGTACTTCTGTCAAAGAGTACCTCTGACTTTCACAAGTAATTCTTGTTTCAGGGCACCTGAAAAGATGACGTGCAGGAAGAAGGCCTCCAAAAATAGGCTGCTTATTTATATCGTATGTTCAAAGCTTCAGACATCGCTCGCTTTATCTAAATATATATATATATATATTTTCCTGAGTGGGTAGCTTGAAACAAGATGTGGCGTTGCCTCGGATAATAACAGGAAATTGTCAATGAATGTCAAACCAATCTAGCATATGTACCGTCATGTAACGTCAGTGAGGATAAATGTTCTGCTAGGTAAAACTTCAGTTTACTTAAACATTAAATAAACACCTGAGTGAGTTGAGCTCAATATGCTTTGTCAGATCCACTCTTTGCTGCAAAAAAAAGTAATATATTTTTTGTCCTCCAGGAAAAGCAGAGATAAGGAACAGAGAAGCAGCCTTGAATTCGCTAGCAGTTTAGCTGTCTTGCCTAAAAGTACTTCAGCAGGGTGGATGCTGAGCAAAAAAGGAGCGATGAGTCTGGATTCTGGAAAAAGAAGATGACTGAATGAATCTGTGACCTCCTTTTTGGATGACAATCACCCTGCCATCTTGAGTGAACCACACGTCACGGATGCGCTTTAAGATTTAAGACACCAGTTCTCCGGACACCAATTCTCCTCTTCGACGACAGTCTGACATAATTCCAACCAGCTGTTCTTTAACTAAACGGGCTCGCTGTGGTCTCTCCGAAGTGTGCCAGAAATAGCGACTGAGACTGCTTCTTTCAATGGGTCTGAATTAGAGACAAGCTATACATCCAGCAGAGGCAAAAGAAGGCAGGATGCGCTTCATTCTTGACAAAATAGAAAGATTAAAGCTCTTGGAAACCTACGTTTTATCCCCCAGTTTCACTCAATTTGTGACACTTCTCATTAATGTCCCAGCATTGCCGTGTTGTCCCAGGCACGCCAGGCTCTGCCCAAATTAGCAGTCCTACATCATACTGCCTCTTTATACATTCAAACCACACGGACCGGGCTGTAAAAAGTATATCATGTCAGAGAAGAGGCACACTTCCGCCGTAAACACATGACAGCACCATTCTTCGCATCTGCACCTCTTTGCTCTGAGAGTATCTTTTGAAATGACAGCAATTTCCCAGATATTTCATGTCAGCTCTGAAACTTGCACTTCCCTCTCCTTTTATCCTCTGCTAGCAACTATCCATTCTCTATCTATTGTGTGTTTTCAGAGAAAGAATATGAAGTTGGCAGGTACTGAGCAACCCTGATTGGTGTCTTGAATCATTAAGAATGGACCACAGCACTGGTGTCTGCGTGTTTGACATTTCACAGCTACATGAAGCCAGGCCTGTCACACTGATAACGTCCCTTGGGGTGAGGTTGCGAGCGAAACACAGACTTTATTTATTTATTTCTCATTAATCCAACACAGTCAAGGTGGCAGCTGCGTATGGAGATTGTCATGTTTGCAGTATCTTTGTTTGCTTCACTTTGCTATCACAATGTTACACCTTGTATCAAAAGTGCAGCGGTTCTCTGCGCGAGCATTTGTATTCCAAGGCTAGCACCCAACTTTTGAAGTAAGAATGCTGTGGTAATGTATGCAAGTGCAGTATTGTAAAGCACAGACTCATGGAGAGACTCGTGAATTCGTCTCTCCACTGTTTCCCAGCTGGGAGCATGAGGTACAGGGTTGAACATAATTGAGGAGAAACAGGACTGCTGGCCAGTTAGTGGCGGACCCTAGAGTAATAGCTCATGCTATGTCCCCACTGCCACCTCTAAAAGTAGCATACTCCTTGTTTATGGTTGTGGAGCTTGCAGTTTTAAAATTCCAATGAGGTTCCATCCAGAGCTGTCTTTATCAGGCTGGATGATTTAAGTGCACTGAGGGACCAAGAGGCTGCTTTCACTGCCTCGTTCATGGGTACAGTACAACATACACCAGGGAGCCAGTATCAAGTGGGCTTGATCTTCAAACCTCTTCACTAACCTTTGTGAAAGTGCACAGGTCATTTTGAAATCATTAATTCATAGCTTCTTGATCAATAATTTCACTTACTGTGAAATATCAGCACGGCCGGCTTTTTCAGGGACTCTTAAACTTTGTTGCAGCTTTTATTAATATCAACATCTACTGTAAGTACATTTTCATCATTTCTTGATTTATTATGATTAAATTTGGGAATATAAAAATGCCCATCTGGCCACTGGCCACAATACAGCTAAAATCAGATTGAAGAGCAAAGTGTCTGAATACTAATGTTGAGTGTAAGATTTACAGTCAGTTTAGATTTGAATCATGAAGACACTTTTGGAAAAGAGAGACGAGATTAATAGACCACGCTGGCAAGAGCTATGCAGAAGTAGATGTTGGCTTAGAAAGAGTCATTTTATTAATTAAATATGCATCATTACTGAAGATTTGTAGAGAGTTTTATTGGCGGTAAATTTTTATTGCCTTTTTGACAACTATTTGCATATAGCTACTATATTTTATTTTGCATTACATAAGCAATCTCCATGATTAAAACCCTGCCGTAAGAGCTTAACTTGTCACACTTAAAAGAGAAAGAATAATTGAGAATAAGTTCCCTTACAGAGCATTTTGAGATTTGCTCTGTGTTGGAACTGTGTAATATCCCTGCCTTGTTGGAAAGCGACCATTTGTTTACAATCCTCATGTAATTTTTTTTTGGTCAATTAGTGAAAATGAAGTTATTTATGACTTTAATACAGGAACTCCATCTCGCCTCAAAAAGATCCAAGGCTGAATAAGTAGAACCAACCAATAGTCGTATTCCTCAGAGAACATGTAACTACAGGAAGGCAGAGATGAACTGATGCTGCTGGATTTATTTAAAACTGAACTATTACATTTGCAGATTCAACATTTATGAGCATTCCTTGCTTGCCAAGCATATGGCGCTCTACTGGGGCTCTTCATCCCATATGCCACGGTGCCCTGGAGAACACGCACGTCGAACAGTTAACATCGTTAAGCTCTTGTAGGTGATGGAATATCACTTCATCACCAACAAACTAAACATGTGGGGCTATCCGCTGCGAGAATGGTTGATTATTTCACAATGCACTGTGTCATATACGACAATTATCTTACCTCAACGATACATCGGGGAGATTCAGGTGCTTTCACGATTGGCCTTGACGTTTGCATAAGTGTCAGGAGCTACCGTGAAAATCACAGTTAATCTGATCAAGTTCGATTTCTGATAAATGAGGTTAAGTTACCTCCTTAAACCCAGCTTTATAATTAAGAATTAGTGTCTCGGACCTCATGAAAGAACCACTATTCCAAGCACTTGCTGCCTTTTAAAACATTTATTCCACCTCTTTGAATTTGAAGCATTCTTGAGTGCACTGAATATACTTTACGATGTGTAGGTGTACGATCCCATACGTACATCAAGATACTTTAACTAGATATTAGAAGTAGGTATTTTGGCTAGAACCGAGGTAAAATGTGTTTATTTGCATTTATATTTGAACTCAGTGTAAGAGAGTATCTGGGCTTGATTTAAAATGGTTAGAGCGCAGTATCCACGTAGTCTTGTTGTATAATCCATGGACGTTCTCTACATGTTATGAAACATCAGCACTTCAAGAATAATTTTCTCTCTACTTCTGGCAATTTTGACATTGACATCTTCAACAGTGTGTCAGTGCATCTTGAGCAATACTTATTTGAAATATTTGAGGTAAAGAATTGGAGAAATTTGTTTAAAATGAATGTAGTTTAAGCCTTTCCATTTGCACATCCACATGCTGTATGTTTCACTCATGGTCAATGTAGTGAATGAGTTCAATAGAAATACTGCACCATGGCAACTGGATCTGATTATATTAAAAGCATGTAACTGCGATAGAAACTCACATCCCCTTGGGGTCATTTGCCTTTGATTTAGCTTCAACAGATCAACATTTCTGAAAAAAAATCCATCTGCTCACTTTTATGAGGATTTGTCTGAAGATGATCTTTGTTAAATTTGGTGAAGATTCGACAAGATTTGTAGCTGTGATGGACAAATGATTTTAAAAATCTAAAATCCACATGAAACATTTCGTGAGCCATAGTCTGAAGATCATCTGTAGCAATTTTGGTGAAAATTGGAAAAAAAAAAAAAACCTGTGGCCTGTGCAAAAAGCTATTTCATAAAATCCAAATACGGTGTGAATTGACCTCGAATGGTGTTCTGAACTCGGCTTGATCCAAAGAATCCAATGGTACTTCAGTGTTAAAAACCAAATCCAATCAGTGCCAAATTTCAAACCTTTTTACCATGTGGTTCTAGGGGTGGATATATACCCGCTTGGCAGAAGAAGAAAGAGGGCAGGGATGAATAAGAAAAGATAGAAACACAATGGGGGCCTATGCTGCTTCACTGCTTGGCCTCCGATTTAATTCTGGTTTCATTGTGGTCTCTGCAGCTTGGCTGTATGAAGAAAGAGGTCTATCTCTCACAGTAAAATAACTGAATTACCTACATGGCAAAGAGAGATTCCACCATTATCGCCATGGCAACATGAGCTGGGAGCACAAGCCACCGTTCTGATATTGCACACTGAGCTTTAGCTCGCACTTGTTAAGAGGATGGGAGTTCAGACCATTGTGTTCTCTAGAAAATGGGGTGGGGGTAAAAGCATTGGCTCTTTCTGTGCACAAGCCTGCAGGAGATATAATCTGTGCTATGAGAGGTAGCAAGGTTTTCCAACTAAGATGAATCCAGCATCAAAACAAGGTTTTAAAGGGATATACTGCAGGATTTCTGCTCTGACATGTGTCATCAAGAAACTTCATATTACAATGGAATACACTCAGTGATCTGTTCAAGCTGGAATACAGGCATATACGTAATAAAAAATGAAAGAATAAGGGAAACAGGAAAACATGAAACAGAATGGAAGGTGACATTGGCAAAAAACAAACAAACAGAAGATTGAGGATTTGGAATTTTTGGAAGGTTTTACTGTCTGATGTGTTTTTTAATTGATATTATGAATGGGAACTTTTTTTTGCGCTAAATACCATTTTCATACAGAGCAAACACTCACATACAATTAACATGCTTTGAGCCATTTTTTTTTAGCTATAGCTGTGGACTCTGGATATAGCTAACAAACAAGTTTGTGGAAATCAATGTGTTGCGGTGCTGCGTTCAGGGTTCTTCAGCGGCTAATCAAGTGAAACTGTAGGTTAATAGTCTTCATGCACATTGACAGATAATATGAGCCCGTTCTCACTCACAAGTTGTCACATTCTGCCACTTGGTCATGACCCCTTGGTATCCATTTTCAACACCTGAGGGACTCCAAAGAGTCAATTTTCGACATGCAGGGTACCAGAGAGAAGTCAGCGTAAGTCCTTCGATGTTGGAAATTGATGACATGGGCCGGGTGACGTTAAGTAGCGGGAGGTGGTTGGGGAGGTTATGGTGGATCACTAAAGTTTGTGGTCTTACACACAGGAGACCAGGATTCATGTGCCGTTTCATGCTGTGTTTACTTGTGTATTTTCTTGTTTTGTCTCCCTTTCTTTCCACCAACTCTTTTCCCTTAACACTATTCAAGTCATGTTCATGCCTAAACCTAACCAAAACTGTAACCATGGCCAAGCATCAACATGTGATGAGTTGGGAGTGAGAATGTGTAGATAATGTAGGAGATAATATAGTTGTATGACAGAATAGAAAAAAAAAAAACCAGACCAAGAAAACTGACAAAGGATGACAGCCTTATTTCTAATGCCATTAAAACACTTATAATTATGAATTAGTTGTTCCTCATTAAAAATTGCATCACACAACTGAAACCAAACGAGAATCCACTTATTTCTTCCCTTGAATATTACACTGTATGATTTATTCTCATCATCTCAACTTATTTTAGTCATCTGCGGCTCGGTGTTCTCCCGAGACCACATAAACAGTGGACAATGATTGCATCGACGTGGCACACTGTGGCTCTTCTGGTCATGTTCCATTGATGCTGCTGAAAATCCCCAGTGGTGGTGGTGGCGAGGGGAGGGGTGAGAGACTTTCATCTAACAGCCTCTGGAAGCAGTGTGTGGCTACATCGATTGAACGACTCAGGAGGATTCATTGTACATACAAATGATGCATGAATTGCAACACAAAGTGGGAGATACTTAAAGTGAGAGCTGAACAATTTGATTTGATTGAACTGAGTCACAGACAACTCTAAACAGCTATTTAAAGTGGTATTGCATTTGCCGAAATCGGATTAGTTCGGGGCCTCGCTGGAAACGAGAGACACCTTTCCCCACATAAACTAAGATTGATGCCTTCACTGACAAAAAAAACAACAAAAAACTGCTAAAATCTTTCCCACCAATAACCCATTCCTTGTATAATGAATTAAAATCCAATTACAAGTGCTCATTACAATAAACAAACACCACATTAGCATCAAATATGTAAATGAGTGAGTATCAAATTACTCAGTGTGATGAATCACTGTGCATTAGATGAGAAGGACTCGTTGAAGTGTCTGTAACAGCCTTTCTTTTGTTCAGTCTGAATGTGTGGAAAGGCATCCAGCACAGTTATTTATAGCAAATAGTGTGCCTGAGTACAATTATTTGTGGCAAATACAATACCCATTAAAGGATTCATTAGTAGACCAGTGTACCAGATACCTTCATCCTATTCGGTTTATTAGATATATCACACATATAGAAATGACTCAGAAATGTGTTTCTGTTGGTGTAAACCAGAAAGCTGCTTTTGTCCCATAAATTTTCATTGTAGTGTGAAAGCCAATAGAAGGAAAACCTTCAGCCTTTTCATTTTATGCCAATGTCAAAGTGCACTGACTGAAACACATTATCCCCCGCCATCAAAGTGAATTTGTAGGACAATGGACGGACAAAAAGGGGCTCTATTTTAACAGCAGTGCATGCCAGCAAGTGGCATTTTTCTCAGGTGCACATGATATTTTGACACATGTACCACTTCAGGGTTTGGTGCCGCACAAGAAATTTCCCTCAAGCGAATCGCCCTCGTCCTGCTCACAGGAAGCAACAATGCTATTTTTGCAAAATAGTGTTGGGAGAGAAGTTGCTTTGGTGGAACATGTGCGCATGAGGAAGCACGCTGTTGTATTAAAATGATTAAATCCCTAAAAAAGAAAATGTCTTTGTGTCTTTGTCAAAAGCTCGGAGGTTGTTGTTCTTTCACGTGGCGAGGAGGGCTTTCAAAGTGATGATGCACAGATAGTGAAAGGATGGAGAATGGCAATCAGCCCCTGCACAACGCAAATATTCACCCTTATTCTGCCAGTATATCCTGCAAGCCAGACTAACATAACCACGTATATATATATATATATTTTTTTCCATCACACTGGAAAAAAATGCAACATTTTGCTACTAATGCATACATTTATACTGTCAATTTGTACTGCAGTTCCATCAAAATATATTCCAACCAATCCCATGCTGAGCAATAACAACCTTACTCTGTTAAACAAACACACTTATAAAATCTACCTATGGCACTATATATATATGTATATACTCCTCATGCATTGTAAATGTTAAGCATAATCTCTCGCTGCATTAGTATTCATGAAGTCATCCTCTGTGTGTATGTACTATATAAGACACATTAGGTCTGTGTTTGTTTTATTAGCATTATAATATGGTAATGTGCGTTTTTGCCGTCCCACAGCAGGTTTGTGTGCTCAGTACCAGTCTGTCCTGTTTGCATTCAGAATGCAGAGCCACACAGCCGCCTTCAACCACTCGAACCACTGCTATAACAAAACAGTATTAGGTTACATCCTGGAAAGTAGCTTTTTGCTCCCCCCCCAAAAAAAAATAACAAATCATACATCATATTAAGAAGCCCTCTCAATTAGAATCAAATATTGTTTTGCTATAAATATTAATGTCTGCGTGTGGGTGTGAAATGTTGGCTTGTAGCAGCTGCTGCAATTGTAAGGCCGAACAGGAAAAAAAAAAAAAAAATGATGCTATTACTTTTTTTTATAAATATAATTTCTTGTTAAATTATTAATGAAAACTACTATCTGCAGTTACGGAGTTTAGCATTCATTGAGGCACTGGGCTGACTGAGAGGTTTTTAACAGGTTGACAAGAGCAACTGACACCAGAACGTACAGTATGTTCATGCGCAGACAGACAACAAGGTAAAGGGGAAAAAAAAAACAACATAAAGTGTCATAGCAGATCAACCATGTGCTGCCAGAACAGCTTCAATGCACCTCGGCATTGATTCTACAAGTCCGTGAACCCGAAAGGAGAGATGAAATCCATTCTTCCAAAAGATCACCTCGTCATCACTCACGTCAAACTCATAACATTCATGATAACATCACATTATCATGAATCCGTGTCTCCGGGATCATTTATAGACGTCTCGTCTAACGCGCGTCTGACTTCCCATAAACCTCGGCTGGTCATTTTGACCTTGTAAATGGAGGGGAAATATGTGAAGCTCTTTTGCACCACAATGTATTTCATTAGCATTCATCCCATAAAGTTTTAGTCCATCCAAAGTTATAAGCCACCACTGCAAATGAATGCTTTCTGAAAGCAAAGACTCTCATTTTTCCGGGGATGAACTTGATATCAGCGTTCCTTGATATGGAACATTTTAATGAATGCGCACAGTGGGACGAACATAGCTTTTGCTGGAGCTGATAAGAGGTTGATGGGTTTTATCCCGTCCAGATTGTTTATATTAGGGATGTGCTGAGCCTGGTGTTTTAGATTGTGTTTACACATGGTATCATTAAGTCCAGTTTAAAGGACTGCCTAAATTCATCCACAGTGTATATTAGCTTGTGGATAATGTAAAACAGAGGTGCAGCGAGAGAAATGATCCCAAGAGAAACGCATTTCCATTTGAAAAGACCTGGGTGCCTTTTGTTACACGTGGAGGAATGTCATTTCCCGAGCCACGGATTTAAGAATGTTATTTTTTATAAAAAGGAATAACTTCATCTTTAATCATCTTCCCATTTGGCTTATTTTTAGAGTTGATCTCAACATTTTAGCTCATGCACAGCCATGCGGAAACATATTTAACCTTCAGTTACTTCCCATTTACCTCCTATGGAGATGATGCCATAGTAATTATAACCCTCAGCTGGGTTCCAAAACCTAAACAACTCAAATAAAGCTGAATATCCAACAAAATCCTTGACAGAACCGAGCTGGAGGGTAGCACTAATGGAAGGTCTGGCAGTGCAGTCAGGTGTAGCTTTGATAAATAGTTGACTATAGCGTCCTTTAAATTTCATGCCCTCTGTTTTTTAACTGTACACAATAAATTATCCACAGTGTGAGAACCTCTTTTCTAAATTTGCAAACACATAATCAGAAAAGCCCGAGGACATTTTTTTATCCCGGTTGCTGAAGAAGAATTGATTGGGACAGGAAATTGCCACTGGCAGTACAGCATCAGCTAGAAACTTGGTGTCCCAGTACGCCTCGGGTTTCTTACTATTGGTATTTTATTTCTATTATAAAAGTCTAAGGATTCATGACAACCCCGTGCAAGGCAGGAGTGTGGCCTTAGCAACAGGTACCTCTCACTGAAGCAGCAACAATGTAATCTGGGTATGGAATATGTGTATCTACAGTGATGGATGCATTGTGTCTATTGTGCTCCATAACAGTGTCCTGGAGCCCTAATTTGCTTCAGGCGCTGTGCCTCAGAGGGAGAGCAGAGTTCCAGCCCTGAGCAGTCAGACTGATAACAAAGAACTAGTACTTTTAGTTTTAGACCGCAGGTCATTTTGTTTTTGTTTTCTGATGTTTTAGATTCTTTTCCCACATGTTTTGCTGCTGCCATACACACCCTAACCTGGGCACAGTTCAAATGTTCAATACATTTATTTATTTAATGCGTATTTAAACACTTTTTGAGTATTTTGCCCTTTGTATTTAGCTGGGTAGGAAAAAGATGCAGACAGTTTAAGACACTTTAAGAGCTTGTATTTGTGTATTTAAAAAAAACAAAAAAACAATTTAACATGTCAGTTTCATCTCAAATAAGACGTTTTTATCCCCAGGATATACAGAGAACAAATGTACTAGAATTAGACTAATAACTGTCTTTTTGTACGTAATGATTCTTCAGCACATTAGGAACTATATTTTATACATCCAGTCGATCCTCAAGTAGTGAACCTCCATTTGTCTCAACTGCAACTCTAACTCTGCAACTCTTTTTATTAGAACATCTCCCTTTTTTTCTAATCTCTTCATTCTCATTTGCCATTAACACAAACTGTAACTATCGTCTTAATAAATTTGTTTCGGCAACGTTCATTTCTTCCACTCGCTGCTCCGCTGCTCTTACAGGTTCTGTCTTACAGTTGTTTGTGTTGAAGTGCTGATGACTAAGACGCAGGCTCTACTGTACTGGATGGAGTGTATTCTGTGGAAATGTACAGAGTGCGTTAACCGTGGGAGCCATTACAGTTCAGCTGAATCCATCTATAGTGTTAGTCACCGTGGTCATACCTGGTCAAGTTCAGTTTGATTCAAATGTATTTTTGTCATCTCAAAATACGCTTTACTTGTATTTGAATTTAAATACATTTTCTGATACTGGTAGTTTTGGTTTGATGCATTTCTCGAGCAAGTATTTGTCATTTATAACGAGGTACTTTTTGATGTATGCCTGCCAATTTCTGCCTACTATGATATTCTGTAAACTATGGACATCTAACCTAAATAACCCCACTCTGAGTGGCGGAGCAAGCTGCAGCAAGTTTAACATTCCTGGACTCCGTTGTATGCCTTTATGAGGAGACTGTGGTATGTGAAGAATCCACAGTTTCTGCTCATAATTTGACTAATTTAGCTACATGAGCACAACAGCCTATTGTCTTCTGCTTTGCTTATTTGCTTTATTATTAACATTCTTTCACCAGAAATCCTCTCGAATATTCTTCTACCTCTGCTTTCGTGTGATATACTAATCTGATTAACCTTTAAGTATCGTTTTATTGCCACCAACAAAGTCATTTCACAATGTGAGATAACACATTACTTTTTGGTAAACAAAAAGGCAAAAATATTCTTTTCATTCACGTGTACAAAAAATTAAATATGTGTTTTTTTGTTGTATGTTAATTTCCTGCGTCTTCTTGCCTTCATCACATGTGCACGTTTTCGATAAAGGAAGTGCTTACTCTAAATATAGTCTTTTAAATAAGTGAAGGTAAAAAACAAATACTTTTTTACACATGAAGCAGGGAGGGCTGTGGGGACCCCAAACAATGACTTACTGAAGCCAGATTTAACAAAACACAAGGATCAAGTGTAACCAAACAAATACACTGCATAACATCCTATTTTATCCCCAGCTTTCTTTTTGTTGTTGTTTATTCCCTTTTATTTCCGGTGTCGCCTCAGGGAAGATTCTGCTGTGGGCGTGTTTGGCCAACTTAACCATTTTTGACTGGTTCGCAGAGACGGCAATTAACCTTTCTCTCCACAGCGGTCACAGACAGTGACGCCGACAGGGCATCGTAAAGCGTTGTGTCAAATTAATCTGACAGTTTTTATTAGTAAGCAAGAATTATTTATCTGCAGATTAGGGCAAAAAGATAGGTGGTTAAATGTTGACAGTAAAGTTTAATAGTGTGTCAAACAGCAGGTTTGGACTTACAGTGTATGACTTCCTCTTTTGCTGCAGCCTGTATTGTTTTGTGCACACTTTATATTAAATTAAAGGAAACAAGTAATTTAATGCAACAATCATCCTTTCCTTTGATTTACCAGACAATTATATTCAAAACATCTCTTAGAAGCCATGTAAATCAGCTTTCAAAGAATTTCCTGCAGTATCCATTGCTATGTTGCCAGTAGCAACCATCTGGATTTCAAAACATCTGATGTTTCTTTGTTGAAACGATCTATTTTTGTTTATTATTTCGCTGGTGTGCAGGCTGGAAATATATTACATGTAAATGTCATGGTTGGCATAAGCCTCCTCCTCGCATGAATCCTGCATTTGGAAAACAAATTACCTATTGTTCAAAAAGCAGAGCTAGAAAAGTTATGCCAAGTGGTGGATCTTCATACCGAAGCTATTTTTATTTTTAATAATGTTGCATGTCGTGTTGCAAGATACTTGCGTTGACACGCATTAGGACACTAAACTGGGATGCTGTAGTCGAAGCGGCTCCGTTTGTTCTTGTTTACAGTGGGATTACTGACAATATGACAATATCACACTTTTCATCACTGGAAGCACATTTTAACAAGCCCTAATCAATGAAATGATTATGCTACTGAATTTACAAAAATACCTATCTTTTTTATTCCGCTCCTCACTACTACCTACGTCTATATAAAGGGCAGACTTTCCTGTCAGTGCTGCCAAATCTGTTCTAACATTTCTGTGTGCAAAATTAAAGGTTTAAATTAAGTTAACTGTTCCATCCTCCTGTGAACTCCCGAAACCAAACGATGTGCATTAGGGACACACGTTTCCCCTCATCTCTCATTTCAGGAATGCCAGGGTGTGCCCCAAACAATGTGGTCGGCAGCTATCTCCCCACCAGAATGTAAAGAGGCCAGACTCTACCGCTGGCTGCACAAGCGGAGTCTGGAAAAGCCATCTATGTGCACGCGTTTTAGATCGCATGCCAGATGAGTATATAAGTAACGTTCCGCAGAAAAAGCCAAAATGACCTTAGCAAGAAATGATTCCATATGACAGATGGCTGCTGGCTTATAATTCGTCTACACAGTAAAGGAGATTTAAACATGTGCTTAAGCCGTTGCCTTTTGCACAGAAGTTTGTCCACACCACAATTTATGCCTAGCAAATTCTGTAATGCTGCAATATCCCAATTTCTTATTTTTAAACCACAGTATTTATTGTCGGCGATAAAAAAAAATATCTGACTCTAACTTCACCCTATGAAGTCCAGACTGCCTTAGCAGGTGGTTATGGTCGTCTCTGTTTTGTGTCACAGAGAAGATTTGAGCTCTGTCAATCAGTGCCAGCATCAAGGTGAGGAATCCTCCGGCGGTAGTGATTGATTTGGAGGTCTATCTCATCTAAGACCTCTGAGTGTTTTCTCCTTTTGGAGCCATGGGTTATATACCGTCGCAAATCCCTTAAAATTGTTTTTCTCTGCACCATCAGATAGAAAGAGACTGGGGTTTTGTTTGCCATTACATTTTAATAAGACAGATGAGAGAGAGAGGGCAGAGTGTTTTCAAGAGGAAAATAAATAATCAGAGACCTGGGTGACTCTCGGCCATATTGCGAATGAATCAATGGACTATTAGAGCCTGAAGCCAGCCATGAAAATGCATTTATCTTAAGCTAAGAGATATAGAGGTCAGAGATGACACTGGGAAAGATGTGTGCTGCCCTGTCAGATCTGCGGCGATACTGTTGTCATGTCTCTTCTGGCAGAGTGCAGCTTTTGTTCTTAATGGCGCCATACGTCAATATGGACATAACTGTCAGCCACCCACCACGGGCACGACTACCAATGTGTCACTGGTGTTGCATCAGAGGCGAAATAAATTCACGAGCGTTTTGCTTGCATATCTGAATACGATGTGGCATTAAGTCTCTCGGCAGAGAGTGCAGATATGCAAATGTACATCACCTCGCTGAAAAATAAAAATCTCCTCTGACAGCAGCACACAAAAAAAAAAGAGGAAAAAAAAGAGCATAATGTGTGTCTGCCAAGTTCAAACAGGTGCATTGATCATTAAAAGGTCAGATGTCAATAAAGAGTTGAAGAGGGAAAAGTTGCTGTTTGACAGATGCTACACATTAATACCATTTGTTACCATGCATCATCAGTATGTCACCTGTAATTACTCCATTTAAACCCACCACCCCTGGTCAAGCCCACTAATGAAGGTTACAATACTATGGTGTAATCATTCTCATGCCACCTGTGTTATGGCAGTAACTATGACAATCTCTATCAACAAGAGAATGTGCTCCTAGGCTTTTCCTATAGCCATGCCATTATCGGGTTCCTTTCATGCCTAGTAACGATGAGTAGCAGACAACAGGGTGGCCATTATTGCTATAACAATGACTTGCTACAGTGTTGCCTTGCGACCAAGACAGAGAGTAACATACATGTCTGAAATGCAAAGTCTACCTACAGGGGATGGAAATGACCTTGTAACAATTTCACCTCTTGCATTGAAATTCTGAAGCTCGCGCTCGCGTAACGTGACAACATATTAATGCAGATTTTACTTGGGAGGTGGTTTTGAGTGGAGTGGAGCTGCTGGTTAGATGTTAGCATAGACAAGCCTTTTTACGATGGATACAAAGCAACAAATTAATGCAGCTCATCATGAAGCTTCACACGTCTTCCATATAAACGACTCGGTGTGGGGCGGTGCACATTAAAACCCATACATTATCTCCAAACAAATGACAAATGATTGATTGCGTGTTCGATATAAAACCATCTGCTAGTGTTGTCTTTGATCAAATTTGTACTTTGACCATCACATTGAAAAACTGGTTCAGTCTTGTGTTTTGCAACTTAGACATCAAAACGTCTTGCCTTAGAAATATCATTTCCTGTTTTAAGCAAGGCTGCAATTGCTCAAATTCAACTGGTCCAGAATCCAGCAGCCAGGCTTTTGACAAACACTAAACAGAGAGAGGATATTAGCTCCGTTCTGGCTCACTAACGCTGGCTTCCTGTGCGCTTCAGAATTCAGTTCAACATCCTCCTGATCACATTCAAAGCATGTTTCTGATCTTGTAACCAAATAATCGTGCCCAAAATGACTCAGATCCTCTGAACAATTGTTCTTAAATGTCCCACAGTCCAGTCAAAACAAAGGAGGACTGTGCTCGTTATGGATATTATGGAATTGGCTCCATTTTACGAGTCTGTACCATATTTTAAGGAAGTGTTTGCCAATGCTTGCTGCCACAATCCTTATTGATGTTATTTGTGTTATAGTTTGGTTTTGTTTGTCATATTGCTTTTATTACTGAGTATCCTTCTGTTTTTGTGCTCAATAAGAGTATGCATTTCCGTGTACTATTATGCATTGTTTTATTTGCTCTATTGCTCTATTATTTGTTTTGTTGTGCACTACTACAGATTATGTTATTAACTGTGAAGTACTTTGGAGCTGCTGTCCTGCAATGCGCTAAATCAAAAATTGTGATGCGGTACTTTTTGAGCAAGGGAAAGGTTGTTGGTGACGCTGTTGGAACTTTGGGAACTATGGTGTCATCTTTCTGACCCGGACTGGATACCTGATTTCTATGGGAAAATATTACTTCCTGCCAACTGTATTTCAAAACAAAATGTGTTCTAGGTTTAATGAAATTAGTGTTATCTTTGGTTTTGGCGAAATCGAAAATTCTTTAAAAATAAATGTTTCATTTTTCACCTATTTTCCTTATTAATTAAATAAACTTGGGCTCCAGCCACAAATGAATATTTTACTTTATTGTAATTTCCTCTCAGTCTGACTGAACTGGCTGCTAAAGTTAACTAAATTTACCTTGAAGTTAGCCTATTGGACTATTTGAAAAAAAAAAAAAAAAACAGCAAACAAACGAACGAAACAAACTATGATTTTTATAAAAAGTGCTTCTTATTTATCATATTCACTAAAACCAAAGTTAACATTTAGGCTACAGGCATATTCTTTTCTTTGAATCCCATAGAAACAGACCTACTGGTAACAGGAAGTAGCCTAGCATTTTAGCTCATGTGTAGATGTTTCTGTGGTTCGGGTAGTGACAGATCTAACTTGGGTTGGTGTTTAGGACTTTAGTTAAGTCATCCCGCACTGTGTTTGAATTCTTCGGTTTCCATGAGTAGGCTATGAATGAGCATTTTTGAAATATTTCTGACCCACTGGCCATTTCCTGTTTACATGTTTCTGTTATCTGTAACAAGTGAAGCATTTGTCAATGGACACAGCCCATCGCCTTGTCGGGTGGCTGAAGAGGAAGATAAAGTGGCGGCTACGAAAGCTCTGCCCTTCTGACAAAAGGCAAGGATAAAGAAATGAAGGCATTCTGTTTGATCTTCGAGGAGGGAGGATGCTTCCCACTGTTGGCTGTAGTTCTGCATACTGAGTCTGATAAGAGAATAGTGTGTGTCCGTGTTTTACACAGTCAAGTCGTGTACCACTGACTGAATTCAAAAGTTGTGCTGTGACCTTTATGCTTCCTGACAGTCTGTATGTGCACCAGCGTGTTCACAGTGAGATAGCGCGTGCCTAAAATGTTGTAAAAACATCCAACAGTGTTGCACTTGATCAGTTTAATCGTGTAAAATTACAGTTAACCCCGCATGTTCCACTCTTTATTCTTGGCAGGATGGAAAAGAACCAGCATGAAGCAACAGTTAGACCATAACTTTGGATATTAATATTCTCCAGTAATTCTCTGGGATAATGACAGTGTGTGAGATGGGTTAGTGCCTCTTCTAGGCATTTTGAAACTCTAACAAACTAATTAATGAATGAAAAGCAGAGGTGGAAAAAGCACACGCAGTCTTTACTCAAGTAGAAGTGCAGATACCTGTGTGGAAAACACACACTGTGTATTCAAAGTATAAAGTAAAGCTAGCTGTTTTGCTGCAAATCTAACTGAACCTCAGATCAAAACCAATATACTGTAAATAAACAATAAATAATTAACTTAGACCCAACGTGCAAATCAGTTTTCAATGTCAGCAACCGCATTTGAAATATAATGATGTCTTGTTTTTCATCTCGCTACGTTTGTCTTGTATGATGCACACTAACAGATGGAGCAACGGGTCTTGTTATTATCCCATCCATTTAGGTTGAAATTGGTCTTGGAAGACGCGTAGTGAAGGAAGATAAACAATAATATTTAATTCCACCTCAGATGCATTAAAACTAACGTAACGGACATCTTTTGACAACACGAGGAGTCGAAAGTACAGATATTTGTGGTAAAATGCAGTAAAAGTCAAAAGTTAGAACAATAAATGCTCGAGTAAAGCAAAGATATGTGCAAACTGTATTTAAGTACAGCAATTGAGTACTTGTACTTTGTTACGTCCCACCTCTGATACAAAAGCAAGCAGAGGCCCTTACAACAAACAAAATCATTACAGAAATAAAAAAGACGCTGATGCATTATTTCATTGTTTTGTTATCACCTTACCTCTGTGTTGTGCTGTACGGCTCCTGGAGCTACACTAAACACCCTCTCATTGATAAATGATCATGTTTAGATAGCTATATTGCCTTATGTTTTTTATTGCTCACAGTGTGATGACACCCAGAGTGCTGAGTTATTTCAAATGACACAGTTTTATCATCAGCTTCCAATAAACCGAGACAATGGCGTCGATATAATACAGTCCACAGTGGTAATGGTATGCTAATTTAATTGTTTCTCTCTTAGAAAAACTGCGAATAATGTGAAATACCTGGAGATGGAATTCAATAGGCTCCAAAATCTCTGCGCCCTGTCCCTGCTTCTGTTGCTCTCCGACACCCACTCAGCCTCCCATTCCCCGAAATGTTAAAAACAATTACAGACTTTAACAACAAAACGGCAATGTAGTGCAACTGCGGTAAAAATGTCTGGAATAGCTGGAGTCAGCAGTAATGTTCTTTGTACTTTTTTGGTCTTAATTAAATCACAGCCGCATTTTTTAAGGGAATCTTAAGTTTTATGATCCATGGGGTTTATGAAGGCAGCGTTCGCGCTCAAATGTCTATAACGCACCATATGGACAGGCCGCTCTCAGGAGCAAAACACATGTGACTGCAGAGCACACACAGCTCGGTTGTTAATGGCGACTCCGGGATGATATTTTTCAAATGTGAGCTGAGAGGGAGCATAATTAAAGACACATGAAACCTATTTCGCCATGCAATATCTTCATCAACACTAAAGGTTATCCATATCATTAATTTCTATATACTCTGAGTCCTGGCACTGCTGCACTGCATTTAATCTCACTGACATACTTATAATTCAAATTTTATCAAGCTTGGCGCTGTGATTTAATCATCAGATTTTCTTCTGCATAATTAATGTCAGTGACCTCTCTAAAATCAATAGGATAAATCTCCTAATGACAAAGCCTTGTCATGAACTTTAATGACTATCATCACTCATCGCTTTTTTTTATCTATTGATATGCTATTTATCATTGACTCCACTAATGTTTAGATAACAACTAGACAATCCTTCGGGAACGGGAGCCTGTAATGTTCATCCGAAAAGCACGAAAAACCTTTCAACTTTGACATTAAAGACGTAAATAGATGTGTGGACCGCGGCTATTATATTTAACTGGTACGGGTGTAGACCACCACTGGTGTGTTTTCATACCACAGAGTATAATTAAAAGTTGTTCAGAAGTGCAAATTTGGCCGAGCAGCTACAAAACCGTCCCTGGGCGAGGTTGGAGGCACCTCATTATCAGATGGAGAGGAAGACGCCAACAGCTAGACAGATTACTGCCAGTACAAAAAAAAAAAAAAAAAAGAGAGGACAAGTCATTTATTAAATAATGGCTACTTTACTTTGAAGCTGCCAGGCGTCAACAAATACTCACCTAGTCCAAGTAATGCTGGGGCCTTTGACACCTCTATTTATCACCTAGTGTGGTGTTGTTGAAGCTAAGAGGTTTCCATTATGAGGATGTCACTACCGGAGAAGACACGGCGGCGTGGAGCAGTAATTAACTGCTCCTGCATTTGATTTTTAAGCATAGTTTCATTTTACTTTACCAGTCTAGACATTGATCATCTGATTTACTGATATCACACTGAATAATCGGAATATGGATACAGACAATTTAGTTTTTTTTTGGTGGCAAACACTGAAAAAATTGCTAAATGCATGTTTTTTTTTTTCTTTCAACTGTGTGTTTTCCATTTGCCAACCACAAAGAAACAAAAATACAACAGCAATCACTGGTACATCAGGGTATTTTGACAATGACGGCTTTGATGCTGTTTTTATATGTCCCCGAGCGGTGGCAGAGTGGCAGCTCTATGCAAATGTTGTGTGAGGAGTGCCAAAAACAAAAGAAGACAAAGTGGAAAACAGGTACTAACATGTTGTCATTTATTAAAGGATTGTAGTTTTTTTTCATCATGTAACCACGTCTTGTGTTCATCAATATGCCAGTTTTTTGTTTTTTTTTTAAAACATGAAAACATTTGCATTTACATACAAACATACATAATAATATTGATAGAGACTCAGAAGTACAGACTAGAAACCTTTGCGCTGTGATGTAAAGCATTTGGACTCAGCTTCTGCTTTAATGTTTTTGGGTGTTTCGATGCCTGATTAACTGCATGAATAATCAGGTTGACGACAGATTATACTGCATGATGATGGTTCTGGGCTGGTTCTAGGGCCGGTCGGATCAACTAGGATAATTTTGCCCTCTGTGCCAAATGTACAATAATTTGCTAACCTTGTGATGCTGGGTGTAGAATCTGTCGAGGCGATCTCATTTTAATTCATTTCCCGACGTGATCACGATTGTCTTTAAACCCATCTCTTCTCACCTGACGTCTTTCCAATCATACAACTCATGAGCGCGACCGTCCTTAACTTAAATCCTCTTCGCTGATAAGAATTAGAAGGTATTTTATAGTGAATACAGTAACTTTCAGGACAGTATTATATTTACCCAGATGGTTATGACTTTTTTTTACGATAGTTTTCCTCAAAATACGATCCTCTGGCTCTGGTCCCAATACTTAAACATTTTCCAATTTCCGAAAGCTACATCATTACGTCACAGTCTCAATATGTTGGCAGTTGAGTTACGGTTACAAAGATGCCTTGATGGCTGTCAGAATTTTATAAATACTACTGTTACTGGGTCACAGAAAGTGTTGGTGCCTGGACTTTAATTAGCCTCATTAATATGTAGAGAATTGTAGCCTAATAAACATAAACTTAGGACAATATTGGAGAACTGATACCACTGGTTCACAGTGATACACGTGACCCCAAATAAGCTAGTTAGCTGTTATGTTTTCATCAATAGGCAATTGATGGGCAATCGAGGATCATATTTAGTGCTTAGGTTGTTATTGGCTGATTTATTTTGACATAATTTACAGTTAATGGGAACAATCTTGGGTCTGAACAGACGTAAAGAGTAATATTTGACTTCAGCAGCTGCAGTTTCTTTCACTGCTGTTCAATGTTGTTTTTGATAATCAATGAATTGTCCTTCGTGTACAGTTTTTTTTACATATGAATTAACCTGCGACAGCAAACACTGTGCTACTCACATTGTATATGTGGAAGCGGGACCTCTGCATGTACCCTGGGACCTCAGCAGAGTGAAACTGCATCTCTTTAGAAAATCCACTGATAAAAATACCCACCTCTGTGTGAGAATAAGCAGGTGACACTTATATAGCGCTGCAACACAGATGGCCTTTTTAGGAACAGCTTGAGAGGACACAATGATGGAGATTGCTTTTACAACATTAAGCTTTTCGCACCTAAACACAATCAAAGGCTCTATATCATCAATAACATCTCCCACTGGAAATATAATTTCAAGGTCTATTTGATACATGAAAAAGCAACGATGCATTCTAATTCAAAAGTTCCGCTAGCGTTTTTTGAGGAAAAAGCCTTTAATAACCCAGGTACAGTGAGTAAACATACATGAAACACACAAACACTTTGTGCATCCAGGTTTCCGTTCAGTTAGAGGTAATTGGTAATAGGTCGTGTTCTTCACAGTTTATTATTGGTTCATTATTTATTATTATCCCTTGATAATGTATCTGTATATTGTATCCCTTATATTCAGTTGCAAGGGATTATACAGTAATATTAATCTTGAAAACAAAACCAAACACATGAAAGATAATGACAAAGATATTAGTGGCTTTCCTATCCCAGAAACAACAATAGCACTGGTCACTTATTCACGTAGTATGCTAACAGAATATACTATATATATGTAAATGTCTATGATGGCTTCTTGAAAAGGTCATCAGCTTGGAAGTACAGAAGCAAAAGGTACATTTGAATTATTCTCTTCTATTTTATGCCTCATATATATGTGTAGAAGAACAGACTTAGATTGCATTGCATACAATCATACAAAGAGAGCGGCTGAATTTTTATATATAGGGTAATAAATGATAACAAATTTTAAAAAGTCAGTGATAACAGCACTATCAGGGGTTTATCTTCGGAAACAAGTCCACAAGGCCGCCTATCTATAGATATGTGCAGGTTATTTGTAGTGCAGTGAGAAGAGGATAGGCGACTGATGTATCAATCTGTCTTCCTGAAAAATACCTTTCGCCAGAGGAGTGAGATATAGACCTGAGAAGTGACAAACAGCGAACAGATTCTCCTGGTTCAGCAAAAAAAAAATAAAAAATCAGGTCTGGTCCGATGGTACACGGTAGAAAACACATTCATTTGTAAAAGAAAAGCAAGAACACATTTATTTGTCATGGAGAACACGATGCATGAAAGAGTGATTGAGTGGCCTGTGGTGAGTGACCCCGTGCAAGGATTACGCGGGAGTGAAACACTGGCAACAAAGCTGGGGCTGAATACGATGCAACGCAAACCTTTGTTTCTGCTTTCCAGGCTGTAATGCATGTACCTCAGAAGTGCACTGTACACGCACTGTGCTACAATGAACCTCAGACGTAGTGAAGACATTATTAACTTCACACTGTGACGTGTTTACAGTGGCAGAACGCAACTAAATACTTTTACTCAAGTACTGTAATTTGAGATGCTTTGAGATGGCTTGGATTAATTCTCCGACCTCTTTGATTTGTGTTTGTGGAGGGGCCTTATCACCGGCACAGACCCAAATGCCACTGAATGCAATTGGATAGACGTACGACCAATCTGTCGGAAGCACGGCAAACATCTTTCTTATCAATTAATGAATTTGGCTGCTCAATATGAAGAGTCGCTCCTTTTTAATTTTTTTTTTTTTTTTTACATATCTGGAAATCAGAACAATCCATTGGCAGGATTTCCAGTGATGGTTTCAACCACAACAAATGCAACAGAATCAGGGGAACGTATTTTTGAGCATTTAAAAATCATAGCACACCTGTACTGTATATGATGCATTCAGCCTACTGTATGAGACACGAAACAAACAAACAAACAGGACTGTAAGCCTCTCTGAACTTTAGAAATACACTCTGAGATGATAATATTTTTTCTGAATATTGCTGCTCATGTCTTCTCTTCAACACAACTCAGTATTTTATTCAACAGTGCAATGAAAATCACTCCTCCTCCGTTACAGTAGGTACAGTTCACACCTTATGCGCCTGACACTGAATTAAAATTAAAACACTTCGCTGTATATGAGTGGCATTTTACATCTAGAACACTCCATTTAATGCCTCGCCTAATGATCTACTTTGACATCAGATTTTCAGAAAAAGACAAAGAAAGAACATTCTTGCTCAGGCCGTGACAGTAGCAAACCACAGAGCGTCTGTCGTCTGATGAAGATGAGCTTTGTCAACTTTTCTAACATTTGGCGCCGGAGCTGAGAGTCTGAACAGCTGACAGAAGCACGCTGCCCTCCGCTTCCATACTGGTTTGATCCGTTTTGGACCGTCGCAGATCATTAGCGGATCCCGTCCCTCCTCACTCTGTCTAATCTCCTGCTGCTTTGTAACACAGTGTGGAGTTACTGTTACACGTTACTTTCTGTTGGTGCGTACAAATAGTTTTGCCAGTAACAGACAATCGCTCCTTGATTCGGTGTAACGTGTGATAGAAATGTGTTAACACAGTGTAAACAGCATTGGCTGAAGCTGCTCAGCTGTTCAGCTCTCCTCTTTTCTTGGTCCTCACATCACTACTCATTTTTCTCCTTATTATAGTTATTTCTCCTTATCCTCGTCTGCTCCGGGTCCCTTTAATGCAGCAGCTCAAAATAATAAGGCTGTGATCTGTCACAACTGTATGATTTTAGATTTTCAACCTTTTTTTTCTAATAATATGTATATACTTTTACCCGCGTAAGGTTTTGAATGCAGAACTTTCACCTATAGTGGAATATTTTCACAGTGTTATTTTAGTACTTTTACGTAAGAAAGGATCTGGGTACTTCTACTACCATCACTGCATATATTTGTATTTAAATTCAGATCACATGACCATAGAGAGTATATGAGTAACAAGTGCAGTGCAGTGTTTGCTTGTAAAATCAGTGTTGTAGTCAGTGAAGGTGAGATAGGTGCCTGTTCTCACTAACTCCAGCTTTGACATTTTTGCTTTTTTTCTTATCCACGGTGCAGGTTTCAAAACACGTCTCAAAGGAAAGACTGAGGCTTCTATTTTTATGACAGCGCATGGGAGATGTTTGGTGTTGGTAAAGTGGCATTTTCTTCCACCACACACAGGTTATTTTCTCACCAGATCAAGTCAGGTCTTTCGGCTGTCGTCCTATGAGCTCGCCTATGTGGAAGGAGGGGCGCGGAAGTGGGTGTGTTACTAACAATCAGACACTACAGTGCAATTTTGGTAAAAACGAAATTGTAACTTTCTTTGGAGATTTTCGCTCTACTGCCTGACCACCAAGAGTGCACGTAGCCAGGCAGTTAATCCTTTTCAACAACTTGTAAACTCTGACAATGTTTGATTCAGTTTGACCTTGATAGTCATCCATTCTGAGCCACTCCAAGTCACTTCATATACTGAAAAAACATGTAACTGAAGAGTCTGGATTTTGCATCATGTATATCTCTTTGTCTGTATTAATGTGTTATATCTTAGGTCGACTGATTACTGTAGTTTGGATCAAGGGAATGTGAGTAGATAGCCAATTAATCGGCTGAAATCTTTGAAAAGGCAAACTCGAGGCTTCATTTGTTCCTTGTTAAATAGATAAAAATGGAAAAAAAAACAACAAAAAAACCCACAGTCAGTAAACACCGCATTTCTGCTCTTTTAGGCTCACGCAGTTATTAATAAAAATCAGTTTCCAAACTTTGAATAGGCAAACTTGTGGCCTCATTAGCAACTGTTCCAGAGGAAAACAGCTGATACCAGCAGAAAGAATGGAAACCAAATAAATCCCTCATTAATATGACACACATGAAACCAGGTTAACATGTTTTTTTTGGGCAGCCTCTATCTTGTAAAGGCAGGTGCATACTAAAATTGTAGTTGAGTTCGCTGCAGGTGCTGAATCACCTACGTTGCAGCAATTAATCCCAACATTTTGGAGTGTCTCCAGTTCAGGACCTGCTGATTCATTCCCCACATTCTTTCAGCCAAAAATAGCATCACTGCATTAATGCTGCAGGACATCTTGAGATCTCTCAGATTTTTTTTTTTTTTTTTTTTTACATCGTGTAAATACGGGATTTTGCATGGATTTGTAGTTTCAGAAATGGAATCAACTGAGAGAAAACTAATTTAGGATTTGGGGTAGCAGCTTAAGAAGAGACCACAGTAAGGCTGAAGTCATGTAGGTTAATACCACAACACTGCATCAAATTATCAGCGGTGGCAAATAGCTGGTTTGCGCTGATGAAAGAACAAAACAGACACATTTATTGCGGCCACGTATCATTACAGTGATTGCTAGTGGTTCGAGATTACTGGCCCTGTGTAGAAACTGTCAGCATGCGATGGATGACCCAACAGAATGTTGTTACCTTGGAAACCAGCCTCCAAGCTTAGTGCCTGAAGCTGTTCGGAGATGTCAGTTAAAATGTTAACACCTCAGTGTCCGTGTAGAGGTGTAGTGAGCACCACAGAGAGGAAAAGTAGGAAATTAGTTTTTCGCTAAGGCCTGTGTTTAATTATTCTTATTCATTTATTTGATGTTTTCCTCTGGCAATGCCTATAAAAATGTAATTTATTTAATTTCTATCTTATTTAAAGATAAGGCTACAAAATGATTTAGCAGGGTATGGCAACTGTTTAAATTTGTAGATGTTGTGTGTTGCAATGCAGCACTACTAGCGTGGCTGAGCTGTGATCAAAGGAAGCAAAAAAGCGAAAAAAGAAAAATTGTCAGGGGATTGAAAGAAGGTCTCTTGACGGACAGATTAAAGGATAATGTTGCTTCGGATTCATCCGTCATTTTAAAGGAGAAATGGCGGCAGAAATGTCCAAATTTGACGTTTGAATTTTGAGGAAAACTCCACGGTTTTTGAATTGCAAATGATGCGTTGCTCTCATCACAACGCCACTTCCTGATCTGTGTGAACGTATACAATAAAGCAAGTATGCTGTCATTTTAAAAATATTGCCTAGAGCCGCATTATGAGTAATAAGAAACAAAAATAAGCATTTGGTTTTATTTTGTGGATATTTTTGAGGCTTAATAGTCTGTAATATCTCCCGTGGCAAAAATACAAACAGCAATACACTAAAAATGCCGCAGGAACTTATCTTAGGCTAAAATCTTTTATAGAGAGCCGAAGAAGCAGCAGCTGCAAGGCAACAAAGACGAACTCATCTGTGCTTCTGCATTTGCATGACTCTCTCAGAGCTGTATTAGCAATCAGGAAGTTCTGCAGAGGAGCGCACAGGAAGTGACTTTGATATGATCAATCAGCCACAATACACAGCGTGATGAATATGCAGCTAAACACGGCTTTTGCTTTCACTCGAGGAAAGACTGAAGAAGTTTTAATTAAGATTCAGAGAGTCTCAATTCAACCATAGAAGCACAGCAGCAACCATAACAGGAAGCAGGAAATCTCAACAGATACCGAGATAGATTGAAGTGAGATCAAAGACAGAAATAATGTGCTTGCATATAAATGGGATGGAAGAATAATTCAGGTTAAAGCAAATATATTTTTAAAGCAGAAAGTTTGTTTTAGCGTGTGAGCCCAGGTATGATTTGTGTTGTATCACATCGCATTATTTTTCGTCGTTTGAGTTCCTATTACTGACACACTTGACACTTAAATCTTAAATTCGTAAATTATTTCAAAGCCGTATACATTTTGACAGCTAGGTTTCAAGTGCAACTTCTGCAATGGCTGTTAATTAGGAGGAACAGTTGATGTCTTAAGAGTTTTAGGAACTATGATGAAATATTTCCCCCAAACATTCCCCCTTTTTTTTTAACTTAGACTTATTGAGTCTCAGAGATATTTTACATATTTCAAAAGGAAAGGGAGGACGTTTTCCATCCCGAGGAGAAAAATAGTTTATGCACCATCATCACTTTGAATTCAAAGGTGCCGCAACTCCTGACAAAATCCAGGCTCTATGCTGTGAAGCTTAAAGGACAACAGAGCTCTTTATTCCTTTGATGAAAAGGCCATTCGAAATTACTTTTCTTTCCTTGAAAAGATGCAGCATCATGCAACGGGATTTTCCGTTTTTTTTTCTTTCGATGCCCTATACATGACTGAGCTTCCGCACAAAAGAAAAATAATCCTGCTGTATGCAATGTATGTGAAAAAAATCTGATCAGATGTGGTGATAGTTCACATTGTGGCAAGCCTGATGCCACTCGATTATGCAATAAGTGGAAAAATAAGCCCTTTAAATGTAGAAAAGCATGCAAAACAGAGATCCCACAGATGGGCATAGCACGAATGACAAATGACCTGAAGCTAAAATATGGGGATATTGTCCTTTAAGTATGCTTGATACTCTGAAAAATGCATGCTTGGCTAGTGCACCAGGGAGCAAATTTTGCTTTAACGCAGCAGGATTTGCTGGGTATCCAAGGAGCAATATTTTATGATTAAGTGCTCTAATGACTGCCTTTAAGGGGCAAAGGCATCATTCATAATACACTTTGCATGCGCTTTTCTCATGCTTGCCTATTCTAAACTAGTCTAACTCCCAGTGTGCCCCCATTAATTCACTGTTTGCCCAATCAAATTAAAAGTGGCAGTCAGCGTCTGGGTTTGTTCATTCATGAGGTGGATCTGATTGCGCTTCAGGCCCTGTCAGCGCACGCAGCCTGTTAAGAGAGGCTTGTACAGTGATTGGGCTGATTGCGCGGTGATGTTTAGGCTGCTATTGATGCAGAGCCTATTGTGCTGTCGGTGCTGATCACGCCGAATAACAAGGTTGTTATGGCGACAACTCCAAACTCTGGTGTGTGAGCAATAAGATGTGAAAAACGAGAGATAGCATTGGAATAATCTGAGTAGGGTATTGATTGGCAAGAATGGACAATGGTTTTTCTTTTTTTTTTGTTCTTTTTTTTTAATATCATTACGAAATTAAACAAGCTTCGCTCAGGAGTGTCATTACACACATTCACTCACTATTTAATTTTATGGAGAGCCTGATCCCGTGCTAGCTATTACAGGTAATTTAATCTCAATCAATGCTAATCCTAAAGCCTCAGAACAAAAGGGAGTGCTGCTCTTTCAGCAGTCAGAATAAAGCCATATATCTTAAAATGTGCAAACCAGTCTAACTTAGCCGAGGCACTTTAATACAGGCAACCCAAAGGGAAATACATCATCAGTGGCTGATGTAGGGGACACAGGAAAGGTTATGAATGTCATTACAGTCCTCTGCGGACTTTGTTGTGAACCCATTCAAAGTTAGTTCACAGCCATGGTTCTGAAAAGCTCAGATCTGGCCAGAATGTGTCATACTCAACAATGAGGCGATGTGGTTGTGGCCACTTGTAATGCTGTAGATAATCAGATAGGCAGGGAGCACAATGAGAAGCAGTGGACCTGACAGCATGGAGAGCCTGGATTAGACTACTCTCTGAAAACAGAATCACTCGTGACAGACACTTGTGGCCTTTCATACAGACAGCTCACAATAAGGGATAGAAAAAAATAACCATTCCCAGTTATTTCTCTTATCAACCTGCTCTTTTCATTTCCTAAGCTCACTATTGAATTTTCTCACTCAACCTCAACATGGTTGATGGGGATTCTTTCCATTGTTATGTGTCATGCACACACTTGCCTTGCCCAGAGGTTAATAATGAAAGTTAAAAGAGTGTTGCATATTAATGCCTAAATCTACTGAGCCGTACAGCAGAGCAATAACTGTCCTTCAATGGCAGACGTCGTAAAATAATTAATACATGCGACATGTTGGTCCAGTGCATGCTCGGCTGGAGTCACAATGCCATTCAGGGAAGTTCTCACTTTATTGGAAAGAGCGATATCAACATAAACATAAACATGAGACATGAGATTATTTTCAAAGTGACTTCTTTTTTGATTTATTATTCTGTAAAAACAAAGCAGGCAAGAAAAAGAGTCTGCTGCTGATCTTTTTCTTTTTTTTTTGTGTCAAATTTATCCTCATTACTTCTGATGGATTTCTGTAACCCAAGCATCATTCTGTATAACTGGACAAATACACTGCATATTTTCTGTGTCCCTTTCCAGGAGCTGGAAAAAAAGCATTACTCATTCAAATTGCTGTATCATTCCACCCTGATAAGAAAAATGTCTTGGGAAGACCTGTCCGTAGTGTTTTTTTTTGGAGGATATAGCATGAGTTACAACTGCTAAAGCATTTAAGAGAATGGCAAATGTCATGCTATCTTGGGTCACCGGTTTGATGGGGTTTCTAGAGTTTGTGAAATCCAATAAAGAGCAAGGGGATCAGAGCTGGGGCAGCGGATATTACCATAACTCTGACGCAGCTGAATCCATCATCACCTCCCATTGATGCTTCAGAATAGAACTTTTCTGTTCTCGAAAATCACCCAATCCTTCCCAAAATGAAAATTGCAGCCGAGCGGGGATGCTAACCCTGCGCAGTAATCACAAATTACGTTCGCAAACCCACATGAAATGCACACCTTTGAGTTCCCCGTTGTTTTAACAGCCTTCCCTGATAAACACAAACTTAAAATGTTAGGCAGGATCTGTGCGAGAGTGTAGAGACTCTGTGAGGGAAAGATGCATGAGTCCTGAGTCACAGTCAGAGCCTCAAACAGAAATTCAGACCCAGTGAGCTCAAGAGCAATGCTGAACTGTAGATCAGTTATTTTATTCATCGAAAAAGCTTTTAAAATATTGAGACTTATAAAAGGAGTTTCGTGTATTTGCACTCAATGCGTTTTCCACAACAGCATCCTGTTGTGTGTTTCATGTGAAAACCGTCTGTTAAAGAAATATGTATGAAGAGCCTGTTCTCACTCCCAAGTCGTCACATTCTGTCGCTTGGTCGCGACCCCTTGGCATCCGTTTTCAATGGTGCACCGATAGCGTCAATTTTCAATGAGCAGGGTACCCAATAGAAATCAATGGAAGCAGCAAAACCCTTAGTAGGAGGTGGTTGGGATGGGTAAGGCAGAACACCAAAATTTGTGGACGTACCAGGGTTCATGTCCCGTTTCCTCCCGTGTTTATTAGGGTTAGAGTTTGGCTTTCTTATTTTAGCCATTCCTTAGAGTTCAGGAGTCTCAACCTAACCAAATCATAACCACAGTGGTTCCCAAACTTTTTCAGCTTGAGAAATTGAGAAATTTGGTGTCTCCTTGGGACAAAAACACGTCATGCTATAGATATGCATTTTTATTGACTCCTTCGCTGTCAAAACACTGTCTCTGAAAGCATCTTTTTTGTGTCTTAAGTATCAGTACATCTTTTATGTCATTTTTATCTTATTTCCTCATTTTCATCTTGTTACGTCTTTGATGTCATTTATCTGAAGCCTCGGGTCAACATTTATAAAGTCTTCCAGAGAACACTTTTCCTCTGTTTTAATTAGGAAAATTAATTAATTATGTTCCTCTGGGGACCCAATAAAAACAGCTCCGCGACCCATTTTGAGTCCTGACCCTAAGTTTGAGAAACAGGTCTAGACGTCTTTTGGACTAACTGACTAGGGGTTCCCTATGCGTCGAAAGCCAAGCCAAGCCTCTGGCCAAGTGTCGGTATGCGACGAGTTGGGAGTGAGAATGTGCAGGTTACGTTAGTCCGAACAAGCAGACTGTTGAATCCACCAACACGTCTGCTCTTCTGTTCTCGGTTTTGGAAAGGTTAAAACTCTTGATACTGAGTATGTCTCCCAAAATCCAGAGATCACCTTTAGAAGATTAAAAAAACCTGCTGTGCCTAGTTACAGTTGCTAAGCTATGAAAGGACAAAATAAAAAAAACCTGGCAGAGTGTTGCATATTTTAATTGACACAGATTAGAGACTGTGCCACTTGTGATAAGAAATAGTGGTTCGTAAATACCGGCATTTTAGTTTAATGCCTTAGATTCTGTATGTCTGCTGCACCTGTAACTGATGCTAAATTATTGATATTTCCCTAAAGAAAGCCATAAATCCCTTATATAGTACAGTCAGTGTTTAATCAAATTAATGTTTTCCCGTTGCCATTTTAAATAATTTCACAAGTGTCATTTATGTGACACCACAAACAGATAATATACGGTGAAATATCACAATGCTTTTGAAGCTAAATCAAGCAGAGGTCAGATCTATATAACGATCAATATTCATTTAGCAATTTGTCATTTGAAACTGACAAAGGTATGTCTGAGGACAGGGATTAGTGCTTAAAGGAAAATGAATGCACACGAAGGGAGTAAAACTAAGGGTGGACGGAGATTATAGGGGTTATGTGACGTGGAAGAAAAGGGACAGAGTGAAAGAAAGAAATGACAGGTACTGAGCAGATTTAAAGCAGGATGGTGAAAATCCAAAATCACTTCAGCGACTGAAGTCGTGTAGAGGTCACTTGAAAGTCTGTCATCTACGTAGAAGTGCTGAGTGGGTTCTTTACTCAGCGGGGTCAGCTGCCCCTTCCACGACTGAGATCAACAGTGAGTTTTTTAAAGCACTGGACACGTTAGAAACTACTGGGAAACTAGTACAACTATGAAACTTTATGCTACTCTCTTTGCCAACTCACACACATAACTCAGTTTGACCTAATCGCTAAATAAAAGCCAATGCATCTCATTTAGTGAAGGCTCCATTTGTTGTTCTCTGTGTTTGAGCCAAAAGTAGTGTAAACATCAGCGTCGCCTGAGATTAAAAACACGGAAAAAAGTAGATAGAAACTGTTTTGCTCTCAAATGATATTTAAGCATTTTTGAAAGTATAGACCCAGGTGTTGTTAATACAGATATTTGGTTTAGAATTTGTTCCGGTGAGTCAGCCAGAAAAGTTTCAAACTGATCCAAGCTTCGGAGGTGCTTTAACTGTCATTGACCTAGCATGGTCTATGGAGAATATGAACTGGATTTACTTCCGAACACTAGGTCCGCATACAGTAAAAATAGCCTCACCCACTTTGCAACTCTCTTAGCTGCTGCCTTCATTGAGATTAAAGCCTATAAAAGAACTCCATCTTGATAATGTTGCTGCTCTTTTTGACGCCCTTCCATTTCTGACTAAGCTGATTAGATTTTCTACTGGGATAGTTCAGGTTTTCTGACATAATGGAATATCTATGCTGAGTACAAGCAAGCTGACAGCCTACCAAAGAAAAATAAACGGGGGCAAGAAGGGGTTAAGCGAACATACTTAACCCCCTTTAACCTGGTGATACATATGAGCGGCCATGCCCACATTTTGACAAGTTTTAATGAGCAAATCTACAGTACTGAAAATGGGCCTCGATTGGAGAATTGTTTGAAACCAACAAGAAAGATGATATCTTGTCAGTGTTACAAGGTCAAGACCATAACATCATTTGTTTTCCTGTTTTTCTCCTCAGCATGAGCCACTTCATCCTCCTAGTCTGTTTCTCTCCGACTCCGTCCTTCAAACACATCCGGTCAGACTGGTGTAATTGCACCATGACAGAACTGATTCCTCATCCCCATCAATCATTCCTGTGGAGATATGGGCTTCTTCCTAACATGACTACTTGCATCCTCCCTCTTCCCCTCCTTCCTTTCCTCCCCGGTTCTGCCTCCATGTTTTACGGTTATGGTGATAAATAACAGATCCCGGTGTTCAGCCTCCGTCGTGCAAGCCCAGATTTCTTGGCTTCTGTCCGCTTGAGGTTGTACCAGAAACACAGTGTGCTGAGTGATATATTGACCATGCAGAGTTTGTGACAGGTTTTTTCTTGCGTTCGTGCTGCTGTGCTGCCTTTAAAGCACTTCCTCTGTGTGGTATGTCATGTTTACTTTGTGCTCCGCGGACCACCGGTCAGGAGAAAATAAGGGAGTATGAGACAGGAAATGCGATTTCGGAACATGCCGGGCAAAAATTGAAGATTAAGAAAATAAATGTGTTTTGAGGTCATTAAAACACAAAAGAGAAGGAAAGGGAATAAGCAAATGAGGACAATCTGTTACTTCATCATTTAAAATATTTTGCACAATCTCAAGAGAGTTTGGACAGGAAAAATACAATACTTTGAGACTCCTCAGATCTGTCGAGGAAAGATAAGAACATTTTAATGGGGGCTTGGCATTTCTAAACTGCTTGTTCTGTTGTTCTAAGTGATTAGGCTGCACAGTATTATTGACCAAGAGGAGGATCTTTATGGCCTTTAATTAATACATTTTTTGCATTGCGAGGCTTTTGTTACATCCAGAGAGAGATCAGTGCGGCGGTAGGTTCACGCGCAGGGTATTCTATTCATAGCAGGATGTACAAATGAGTCACTGGAAAGCCTCTCTTCATCTGCACCAATATAAAGACTGTTTGTGTTGCGTGCAATGTTTTGTTTCTTATCAAGAGAACAGAAGCTGAAAGTTTACTTACAGAGCCTCGTGATAGCATCTCACTTGCAACTGCTGTGGGAAAACTGTGAATTTACAAAAAAAACAAAGCACACTCGATATAAATACAAACAAAAACACACTAAGATCTGAGTATTCAGTGGAATGAGGTTGAGCCGAACTGAATTACATTTTGCACAATTTGGTGTTCTGAACTGTTTTTTCTTTTCTTTTTTTGGTACTTTGTTTTATCTAAAACCAAAAGACATGCAGCACAGTTTTATTGCAGGTATTAAAACACTAATTACTGTAGAGACACAATTCTTTTTTCGCACAATTTCTAGTTCTGAGCTGTTCTTTTTTTTTTTGGTGCTTTGTTCCTCGTTTTTCTCTGAAACAGACAGAAAAACAATAATTAAGTAATGTTCATTCTAATTCACACAACAAATTCTAATGAGGTTTTAAAAACTCTGTATGTATTGGGTTTTACGCTGCTGTTTTGAAGCCAGGAGTTTATGTTTTGAACAGAAGTGACCATATTTGGACAAAAGGGGCGGAGCCACGGGAGCGCAAGGGGGTGAGCTAATGCTAAACGCTAGCTGACTGACACGGTAAAATGGTAAACTTGATCAAACATTTGTGTAACAAAGTCAATGGACTGTCTTGTTAGTGGAACTTGTAACCTCAAGTACAGTCAAGCTGTCTGTCAAGAAAAAAACAGTTTTATTCAATAAACAGAAGCTCCGAAAGTCTGTCTATCTGTCTATCTGAGCTGTCAATCAAAGCCCGACACATCAGACATCAAAGCTTTTATTTGCTGTAAAATATTATTAATGGAACAATAATTTAAAGATGGACCATGGACTAGGGTCTAAATACAATGAATGAGTGACTGAGCAATGAGTTGGTTCATCGTCATCATCAGTGTCTAAAACTTTGCCTCTGAGATGTAGTGTTTCATGTAATAACATACTACCTGAAGCTGGCTGAGGAGTTATTTTGACAGAAGCCTGAAGCTTTTGACGCCTGAACTAACCTGCTGATCTGGATCATGTTGGTTCAAACTCTTCCATGTTTTGTCAAAGCCTATTCCTCTTTGTTTTTTGTATTAATTCAGTGGACTTTGCAGTCTCCACACATGCAGATACACATAATTATTCACTAAATCTGTTTCCATCGCACTTATTAACATTTACCTTGAATGTATTCGCCAACTTTTCCACCCCTCCCGAGAGTAATAACGTTTTTGTGATATTTCAAGGTTTTTTTCAAACTTCTGGTGTTTCTTCTGGCTTTTTTTTTTTTATGCGCAAATTGAAAATGCAAATAAAAATGGAAGCGCACCTTCTCCCGAGACTTACTGCACTGAATATTTTCACAAGAATTTTTACCGTGAAAACAATGTGCAAAAATGAGTGCTGGTTTTGAAGCAGAAACAGGCTTCTAGAGGGCCTTTGTCATTACGGGCAAGACATCAGTGATAAGTTCCCTCACATGCTGTTCTGTAGTGGTTTATTTTTTTAAATTGCTCATCCCTACTGAAAGATCCATCATCTGTAGTTTTTGCATGTTGCCACACAATCGCAGTCACAGGCTCTAGCAGAGTGAAACAAACAGAAAGACAGGGGGAACGGCTGGCTCAAATGTTGAAACCCGTGTCCCTGCAGACTGCTGGCCTGGGAGCTAGTGCTTCTACTGTATGTAACCTCCCCCCCTCCCACACACACAATTTGGATTGTGAACACAAACAAATCAATTCTGCCAAAGCTGGAAACAACTGTGCCCAGAGCAGAGTCTCTTGATGATCCTCGACACCAGCCAGAAAAACTTTAATCTGATGAAATCTCCAGGACTCCCAAGTTGTATTAGAGGTACTGGACATTAAACGCTGTGCTAATCTCAGTCCTGTCTGTGGGAAAGAATTGCCCACATTAAATTTCCTCATATTTCAAAAACACAATTGTGTTTGAAGGTTTTGAGTTTAATTTACATTTGCAGACTGAAGAGGTGCCTGATTCAAAGTTGCTTTAGCTATCTTCTGCCAGTCCTCTTTTACATTTCCAAAGTTTGTTTTTTTCTTTTTTGGAATCTCCCCATGATCCACCGTTAACTATCCCCATAAAAGAAATCCACGGCTGGCTGAACGCAAACTCCCCCGCTTACACACTCTACACATTTCTGCTCTTGTGTTGAGGGGAAAAAAAAAAAAAAAAAAAAAACAACCTCCATGTTCTATTCAGGAAGCAGCTTTGATAAATTGTAGTGGTCACAAAAAACAACGTTCTCACTTGCTCCAAACAATCAAAAGGAAATATGAGGACAACATAGGTTTCTCTGTGAATTGATGGTCATGACATTTACTTTCACACACAGGTTTAAACCAAAGGGAATCTACAGCTCTGACTTTTCCCCTCATTAGGCCTGAATACGAACATCGGCAACAACATGGCTGCTCAGATGAATTCCCTTGACCTCGAAAGTAACCTCGAGATTATGTGAAGCAAAAGAAGAAGAGGAAGGACAAAAAAAAACCCACAACAATCAAACAACAGAGAAAGTGAAGCACAAAAATCAAATATATCAGCGCTATTTCGCTGGATGCCTTCGGCTGTAACTGCAAAATCATGCCTCTGACAGGAAGAAAACTTGAAAGCGATCATATAGTGGGCTGCCTCTGTAATCTCCCTCCTCATTATGATTTAAATAGAATCACCGACCACCTCAGCAGCTATTTTAGGCATGTTAGCCCACACGTTAGTCAAGGAAGGGATTATCCTTTATCCTTAATTTCCCACTTCTTCTCTACAGCTGACCCCTCACAGGCAGATTTCCTGACAGTCTTGAAATGGTGTGAGAGCTGAGGGTGGGCAGTATTTGCGCTACATAGGAGGAGAACTGAATCCGTATTTTGTCAACTCTCCTCATCCCATCATCAGCACAGGTGTTTCGCTCCAGAGTTTGGCTCAGCATGGCTCCAGATCTTGGCTTCTACCCCCCCCCCATCTGTGACTGATGCTCCGTTGGGTCTGGAACCCTCAGAAGTACGGCAGTCTGCGCCGTTTCCGAACAGGTTAATGGACTTCTAACCCCTCATCACTGATTAGCATGATTAATCAGACAGCAGAGTGCTCCATGGTCCCCCCCCCCCCTCCCTCCGCTCTCCCCTGCTCACTAGCTCTCTGTTCCTGCCAGATGGTATCAATGCAAAGCTGAGAGCAGGGGGAAAATCAAAGGTAGGCTTCACAGGCTTGAAAACCAAGAAAGCACAGCAGTTATCTCCTGCTGTTCAGATGACACATTTACAGGCTTCATGCACTCTATGGAGAATAACCCCAGGAGAGACTGTAAAAGAGAGAACACTTCACCAAACTCCCCAGAATACAACTTTTATAGCTATAATGTTTTATAGCTATAACATTACACAAACTCATAGAGATGAAGCCAGCGAATTTGCCAGAGTAAAATGTTGCCTTTATATGCATAATCTCAACATTTCAGAACTAAAAGAGCCCATTCCCACTCCCAAGTCGTCACATACTAATGCTCGGTCAGGACCCCTTGGCATCAGTTTTCAACGCACTGGGTAGTCTGGCTCACAAGAAGTACTCTGCCAGAATAAGTGCGAGTATTTCAGTCACGCAGGGGCAGGATTGGCATTCTCCTTCCTCCTACTATCTGTATATTAATGTTTTGAAAGTCCCCCTCGCTACGTGAAAGAGCAGCAACCTCCAAGCAGCGACTACGAACTGAAAATGGCACGTTTTGACAAAGAGACATGAGGTGTTTTCTTTTCTAGATTTTTTTAGTCATTTCAATACCTCTTCCTCGTGCGCACACGTTCCACCAAAACAACTTCTCTCCCGACACTAGAGAGATTTTTCACCTCTTTTCCAGAACAATAGTGGACGGTGCCAGATCTATCTCTAGCAAAGTGTGGAGATAGGTCTGGCTTTGTGAGACTATGCACAGGGTAGAAGTAAATGCGGCTCCTTAGACTTTGGAAATTGACCACAAAGACCTGGAGACTTTGTTAAATAGGCAGAAAAGCCTTTTTTCTTAACCCTTACAAGGACCATTTTCCCAAGTTGTTTTTATGCCTAAACCTAACCATGTCATCTGTGAGAACTGACGCCAGTATATGACGAGTTTCATCTCAACATTTTTAGATACGTGGATATTAATTGTGTTCAATTTCATGTAAATTGTTCACAGACAACAAATGAGAAGTATCACTCTGGATGTGCGTCACCCCAACCACCTCCAAAAAAGGAAAGGCGAAAAAAGGTTGTATCTGGAAATGTATGATGGCAGCGGTTTTCTGACAAATTACATGGAGATTATATATATTCATTGTTGGCAGATACATACAATGGAAACATGTTATCTTGGGTTTATCAGGCATCTGGCTGCTGTGATCCCAACATGTAATATCCTCTAATATTATTTTTTTTTCATCTATTTCTCAGTGACTATGATACAGAAGATCACAAAATGATCCGATCTACACAAGGGGACATATAAAAGACCTAAAGGTTAAAATATGGGGAAATAAAGGGAAACTTAAAAAGTCCTTTTAATGGAAAACACCAGAGACACTAAGCCATTCTGCACAGAGACGTCTTCCAGAGATCCTGTTCTGACTGGCACAATTACATCCAAGAATCCGTTATTAGTTCAATCACAGAAATGGCACGCACACGTCCAAAGCCTTGGAAAATCCAAAGCCCTCAGTCAGTGTCATTAGCTGGAAATGTCAAGGTTAGCTCTGAATGTGAGGGGTGAGAATCACAGGGCTGGTGATGGCCTCGAGAGAAAAGTGGCTAAGATATTTCTGTCTACTGTCCCCGCGTACACTTCCACTCTGGTTATGGCAAAGAATATAATGAATCAACAGAGACACTGCAGAGGGATGTGATGTTTTTTTTTGACTGAAGAGAAATGTTGATTAAAGTCTGTGCCCATGCTTCTTTTTCTTTTTTTTTTTATTTAAAGCAGAATGAGTGATGTGTTTATGAAGGAATCATTAAACTTTCAATAGGTGGTCCATTTGGAACAACTGCAGATAAACTCTTAGGTACTCTGAAAGAAGTTGACTTAAGGCCTTTCTCTGTTCCCAAGCCTTGAATGTGTGATTTAATCTCGCACCCAATTCTCTTCATTTTCTTTGTCGCTGTGTTTGGAGGAGGGTGAGTTTACAGAGCGCAGGGAAATGAGAAAATGAGTTTCAGCTGCAGCTCTTTCAGACCTCCACCAGAGTCCCGTGGGTATTCTTATTTCGGATTCAAAGACTAAATAATTAGAGGCCGTTTTGTTGAGGGTAGCCTTCATTTAAATCAGATCAAAGTACAGCAAAGGGATTTACTTGCCCTCCGTGATGTAGAGTATTTTCTACATGGTTTCATTTAGTTGTTTAGATTTGCCAAGGTGCACATTTCATAAAACGTTTTTGGGAACCCAAACTGCTCCTGCGACCGCAAAGTCAGTTACTTCACGCCACCGTAAGTACACCTCAAAGGAAGTGGGGAATATATCATAATTTTCGAGAAATTAATTTCTAACTTGTTAGCTGCCAGCTGCTGCACGATGATCTTTATAAGTAGCACAAATGTCTCACTCAACATCTAATGGGTTTGAAGAAATGCAGTACATTAAGCCTAGAATTAACGTTAAACAAGAACCGTGAAATTCCTCTCACTCTGTATCCCATTTCAAGCATGTAATAATGATGTTCACGTCTGTCACTAGTAGATTATTATCTTTTTTTTTTTTTATCCTCTGAACAGTGTCACAGATCAGATTTAATAGAAATACCTACAGTATTTGCATGGAATCTCAGATGAGTACAACACAAATACTGACCTAATCTTATTTGGCATGGTATTAACTTCTGTATCCGCTGGATTACAGTAAAACTGTATTTGCTTATCTGGTTAAATCTGCCAAATATCAAACATTTCACTCAGAGGTAAACCTGGACATGTCTGATACACACAGGTGCCGTTTTACAGCAGTGATATGTAACATTTCCACATTAAAGTCTCTAAAAATGACTAGACTTCTGTTATATATTTTGTTGACTTGTCTACTAACATTTTGTCAAATATATCCGGTAATGTTCAACTTCTTCTTCAAATTTTATTTAATGTAACAGCTTGTTTAACATTACGTGCAGCTTTTTCATTCGAATGACATGACAAAACATGATTATATGTCACTAAATGTGAATAAAACCATAACACTGTACATTTCCTTGTCTGTGAACATGATTTCTGCCTGAGTCTCATCAGAAAGGCAACGGTGGTGAAACCGACTCCCATGATCCCTCACTACTTTTATTATTGTTTTGATTGAGAGACCCTTAGAGGCAGAAATTACATAATGTACATAAGGGATAATGTACAGTGAGTCGGTCATTATTGTGAATTAAACCCCTGCAGGGTGATGTGGGACGTGAATCACCCTGAAGAGGTTTACTCTGCTCGCTGTACATTATGCTACTTATTCCTGATCTGCTAACGAAAGAAATCAATAATTTGACTATAAAAATTGATTTAAAAATGATATCATTGCTTCTGCTAATAGTAGTTAATAGTACATAGTAAAACTTACATTCTGCAGTTGAAACTGAGTGTAGCATAGTTTAGTTCAGTTTATTTTAGCTTATTTAACAGGGGACTATGCACAAAGAGCACTAATCTCGTATGAAAAAATTCTACCAGATTTAACTATTAGCTAGTTTCCATCTGCAGAACCTGGGCAGATACTCCATATCCAAGACACTAATTACAATTTGAAAGGTTAAACATACATACACAGCTTGACAACACCATGCCTTTATATCCCCCCCCCGCATTCCCATAAAGCACACACAGTTTAAAAGTACCCAGACTATCTCATCAACACAATCATAATTAAAAAAATAGGGTGACACTGTGCTAAAATTGTTTGTCCAATTAATGTTGACAATGCTGGTTTCTTAAAATCCATTTTTTTAACATCACGAGAAAAAATATGTAACAGCAACGGTGAAGAGCAACAGTCTTTTACTCATAGCAACGGCCTGTTGTATAGAAATAGCAGTGTGTTAAAGTATTAAACACCTCCTATGAAGTGCTGATTGCATTGCATATATGATTTACTGCTTCTTTGGTGCTTTTTTTTTTTTTTTTTATTTCTTCAGGCACTTCTATATAAATTCAGAAACATTCATAATAGATGAAACCCTAGGAAACAAAACACTGCTTTCTCATGGTCCATTAAACACACTGTTATCTTAGATACGTGGTGAGCTTTGGAGTCTGTTCATGTATGTTCAAAGACTATAACTGGATGTCAGCAGATTCTGTAACTGAGGAGTTAATTACCTTCTGCTTGAACGTGAGGCTTGTGTTGGTGTGGCTGACAGGTGAGTGACAGGTTGGACTTTGCTACAGATGGTATAAGGTGCTTTAGATTATGATGATTTGTGTTAAATATATGTTCTTAGAATGTCAAATTAGCTTTCTGGCGTCTGAGCAGTCCCCGCAATTGGTTTGTTAATGTCAGGTTGAACCTTTCAAGCTCGGATGTTATAGCGACGCTACGCACATCACAACAATTTAATTTATAGCCTACATTTATGAAGGGGTGTGTGAAACGCTGTGTTACTAAATGAGGTATGTCACCCATGCATCTGCACTCGAGCCGCCCTTTGATGTACCTCTGAAACAAACTTCAAAGATCGGGGACCGATGCAGGTTTGATGTCTTACAGAGGGTGTGAAGGGTGTGCTGGTGAGGCAGAAGATATGAAGGCTTTCACTGCGGAGCTGAAGAAGCAACTGCAGGGCAGCTACGGTCACAGAGTTAAAAGCAGGGTACACTTTCAACAAATGACCTGTGTGCCGCAATAAGTGAAAAATAACTCGGGCTGCATTTGGCCTTATTTGTGCACAAGGTCACAGGAGACCGAGTCTGCCGAACACAGGCAGAGAGGCACACTCATATTAGTACACACACTTGGGGAGGACAAGTTTGCGTCTGCTTCCCAAAACCACCTGACTGTTCCAAAAATAACTCTGAAGTGTTTTCCACTCTACTATATGCGGTTAGGGGTATCTGTCAAATGTGTGTGTTTTTTGTAGTTGCTCGATTAGAGAGGTTTTCGCAGACCAAGAGAGAGTCGCACTGGGTAAGGTGAGAAAGCAAACTCTGGCGTGGTCTAAAAAGCCAGTTTTTGGGTTCACCACAAAGCAGCGGTCTGGGGTTAGCACTCAGACACGACTCGCTTTCATCATTCTTTGGCACTAGGTTTAAAAAAACACACTGCAAGTAATGACAGAAAAGCTTCTGTTTTCCGTATCTGTCACACTTATGATGTGAAATGACACACAGCAACCCCATCTCCTAAAAAAAAATATGTTTCTAAAGCACCAAATACAGTATGTTTGGAGGTATTATTTTTAGACATCGAGGTATTCGGTGCCCTCTCTTCATTGTAGATGCCCCATTTCTGCAAATATACACATAAACGGTATCTGGAAATGGCTCCACTCAGAGCCGTGATGTATTTAGAGCTTTTATTTTGTATGCATTGTCACATTTTTTGTTGCGGTAGAAGCATAACTTCAGGGGCTTAAGGCCTGATAGCCAAAATGGAGGAATCTGCATGAATTTTACAAGTGATCAAATAGCGGTATAGCAACAAAGCAGATGGCTTTTGAATGAGGCTGCGTACCGGCTATGCAATAAGAAATGCATTTACAGGGAAGCATTCATCAGCAACATGCTGATGAAAAGTAAAAAGCAACACAGTCGCCAGAAACAAAAACCAGTATACGAAGATGGACCCTAGTCTGTATGTAAAGATGGACCATGGACAGCTGCCACTGTAATTAGTGAAAACAAAAGTTTTCGTTGTATGATTTGTATCTGTATAATGTCGTAATATGTAACCAAAGTATTCACTACTTTGCTGTTCCTCAACAAGCAGGAAGTGGTTGGGGTGGATGATGGATATACAAATTCCTGGACTCTGCCACAAAAGACTGGAGTTTCGCATCCTGAGCCCCACAAATTCTTAGGTTTAGGCAATAGGGTTATGAAAAGATGGTGGTTTGGTTTAAATCTTACTAAATACGCTGTGAGTCACTTTTTACCACATCTTAGCAACTGTTTGTTTATCAAATGCTTTTCTCAGGGTTAGGAAACGATCGTGGCTTGGTTAAAATATTACTAAATTGCAAGTTTAATTTATATCTCATCTTTGTGGAATTTTTCTGTATTAAACCATACCCTGGCATCTTTCCCAAACCCAAACTAAGTGCTGTCAGTGCCTAAATAGTTCAATATGAACCTAGACCTAATTTATGAGGGGCTCGATTGAAAAAGCACCATGTGAGCTTAAAACACAATATTGATATGTGTCTAGAAATGTGTAAGTAAACATATTTGTGGCTCAAAGACGTTGACATGATATATATCCATGGTATGCAGAAATGTGCACTGGCAACATTTTATTCTGGCGCCGGGTTTAAGTAAACACAGACATGTGAGCAAGGATTAAAGAGTAGTAAATTGCATGTAATTATATGAGTATTGAGTGTTACTGTGTTGAAAGCATGTTTTAGATCTTTTGGCTTGTCTGCGCAGAAAGGGGAGGCATTGTGGTACAAGAAAATTTTTAGTAAAGTGACAGAATGTCGAGCACAGCACAGTGTAACAAATGAAGTGTGAAGTAGAGAAAATAATAATAATTCTGTGTTGCCTATTTATAAAGATATACTATATATAATGGGGTTTTTTTTGGTGTGTTGGCACAGTCAGCATGCAGTACGACAAAAGTGATTAGAGCGGAGTTGCCTGGATCCACTTTGTTCTAACTAGAGCCACTGCTGGCAGCTGTCTGAGGTGATGCAACGGCGCCTCTGGAGAGAAACGCAGACCCGCTTATTTATAAAAGCCAAAGGGAAGATGAAAGGACAAAGGGAGCTAGAGTGACCTGTTTGGAGAGGGAGGTTCAAAGTCAAAGCAAACTCATCTAGTCTTTACGGGGACAAGGGTAAGATAATGAGCACTGAGAATAGCCCTTGAGAGGGAATCACAGAGAGTTCAATTAGCCTTCCATACTGTTGCTTCTGGCTCAGTCTGACTGCTCCGTGTGCCAGGATGAAATGCCTTGACTTTCTATAATGACAAGAGCCCACTTGGAGCACCCTGTAAAACCAAATCTCAATAATATCCCCTCATCGCCTTGTAAGCAATAAGGGGAGCATGCTGCTTAACTGCTTATATTAAAGCCCACCATGGAATAGCTAGCTAATTGTTTTCACTTTGTTTTGCTGATTTGAACTTCATAATGAGGGTTTTTTTCCCCCTCGTTCTCAGTGAGGGTCGAAGGTTCGTGGTGTCATTTTCATTTGTTGTTTTCATTTTTATTTCTCAATGTGGCCGTGTAGAAGTCCTTTGAGGCTATAACTGTGATTAGGGCTGTATAAATAAACAACTTGGGCTTCTTTAGCCCAGGGAAAAGATGTAACAGCATCACCATCGCTCTAAAATGGTCAGTTGAGGTGTTCATTGTTACACCCTTGCAGCAAAAACACACTGGTCCAAATGAGGAAGGATAATGAAGTTAACAATGTTATATTCATTTTTCTTTTTTTTTCCTTGACCCTCTAAAATACATCACATCACCATCTGTTGCCTGTGCCATATGTTAGCATTTAAACTCCATCATCTGTATCAGACACAACATCATTACTGGTGCACTAAACATAAAGCACTTAAGTGGCAGCACGTGGAGTGAAAAACATTTTGTAAGAGTTGGACAATCTTTACTGATTGATACTTTGAAGCTAAGGTGGCTCAGCAAGCTGTGAATGGAACAGGAGAAAACAGTTTTCTTCCTGGAGGCTGTTGTCTTCCAGCACTGAGGAAAAAAGCTTTTTATTTGTCGAAGTAATTTTAGAGCTTGACCACCCACTAATGTTTCTGTAACTCAACTCATCTAAACGTTAAGTGTCAGTGAACTTCCACATGGCATTTAAAACAATGAACCAAAACATAATGTAATAATGTCACCTGACAGCATCTCATCAATTCATAGTTTTCATGTGATGTCAAATCCATTTTAATAATCCTGTAATGGGTAAAAAATGGACAAACCCAACCATAGGTTAGTGTAACCCAACATCCTAGTTTATGTTTTCTACCCAACAAATGAGTAAGAATCATGGGGTTAAAGCTGCCAAAGAGCAGGCTGAAAAATATGACCCAAAATCTAGGTTGTCAGTGCCACTTATTCTGAAATCATTTCAAACGTTACTTTATTTTATTACTTACTTTAAGAAATGCACTGATAATATTCGATTGTTAAGAAATGATGAAACAAGTAAACAGTGTCCCAGACATTCTTTTGTTGCTTTAAGCCAAAAAAAGGATACAAAGTCATACATATGTACATATTCAAAATACTTTAATGTCGTCTCAGCCGTTTGGTAGAGCGCATTTGGAGTCACTACATCTTACTGAAAATGTATTCCTATTGGAACGCCCTTCTGGAGGGGAAAAACAAAGCTGTCTTCCACTGTCTACCACTTATCTGACCAGGTTTATTTAGCCAAAATGCTGTCTGAGAAAGAAAGCCCAGACACATAAAAAGGTATATATAGCTATATATACTCATAAAAACGTCTCCCAAAGCTGCCATACAATTGCATACCAAACTACACATTCCCACCTCCATGACAGCCCAGGCTGTCAATAGTGGGTCATTTAAACTCCAGGAATGGAAAAAAAAGTTGTGATTAGATTTCCAAAATATTTTTTTCCATGTCACATTTCCCCAGGACACTGAAATTAACAACGCATCATTACGTGGAGATCATTAAGTAGCTAGCTAATGTCAGCTAATTAGCCCTCACCTTTAACAATAAAGAATATGTCATTGTTCACCTCCCAAACAGCAGCAGCATGAATCCATCCAGATCGAAAACACATATAACTGTGTGTACTTTGTAAGCTTTCACCCCGATAATGGTGCAAGCTCTGGGAATTCACTGCTTTTAGTGATTTGGTTTGTGGAGTGCCCAAAACTGCAGTTTGTTCATATATCTTTGTTTGAATTCTTCGGAGAGCTATGAACTATGAAGTGTCCAATGCTGGTGTCATGTTGGAAAGGTGTTTTTTTCCTCCAGGGCTTTGTGCCAGCCACATGACTGAAAACTATGAATAGCAATAAGGAAATTGTTCAATAGTTTCACTTAGATGGAGCGATGCCTGCGAGGCAGTTCAGGCAGTCGCGCTGCTCTGTTGCATACTCCCATGATATGCCTCTGTCTCCACACGCCATCCACAAAACGCACCCTCCATATTGGCGGCCTATTTAAACTGCAGCTCTTTAAGCCCCATCCACCGCCCCTCTGAAGGGTTTAGATATTTACCACTCCACAGTATCTATATGCAAACATATCTGCAGGGAGTGACGAGACGTCAAACTCAACCGTGCGTTGTGTGAATGAAATGTGTTAACTGTAGACCACTTAAAAGTACATAATGAGTACGCAGAGTTCAGTGGCATGAACCTGCTCCCTGACTCATAAATAGATAATGTGATAATGGACTGTGCTGAGAGTGACATGCAATCATTTAACAGGTGTGTTGTTCAGTTGCACCAATGACATGAGAAACAGAAACAGAGTGGAGTGAGAGTGCATATAATGAGGAAATTGTGGATAAAAAGAAAAGGTCAGCTCACCAGTAGGATATTTTTTTTTAATGACTGATATCAGAACACTGTTGTGTGTAAACTGTGCAGGAAAGCCATCCTGACCTCGGTAAATCAAGTGGTTAAATCATTCAACCTCTGTTCTCTAGTTCTTAAATAACGGAGGTCATGTAAAATGATCGCGAATTATCGCTAATGATTGAAATGAAGCATCCCATTCTTCCCATTCAACTTTTATATATTTTTTTTAGTATTAGTTCCAACAGTTTGTGATGTGCGACTGTGTAAGGGGAACAAAATGTCAGGCTAGTTTGGGAGAGCTAAAAGAGCCCCAAGCTATACTTGCAAATCATGTATGTGCGTGTACGAGCTTTCTAGGATAATTCATGCCTAGTGTCGCAAGTCACAGAGTTTTTAGTCATGGACTGGATTTTGCCCGGACAGGGAATCTTGTAGGGTCACTGACTGCAAGATTACAATTAAATTCCTTTGGAGTGTTTGTTTTTTGTGTGAGTTTAAGCTTAATCTCCAAGTTTGGGCTCTTGATCCTAGAGAAGAAAAAAAAAAATCGTGGCTAACTGTCCTGCCTATAGGGGGTGCTACAATTATTTTTGGTTTAACTGCAGAAGAAGAAGAGCAAATGGTGCAGAGTAATCTCATATACCCATGAGTAAACTACTGTCTCTGTTCATCACCACTGCCATCACTTCTCCGCAGACAGAACACACATACACCAAAGTGAAGTCAAATTTCTGCTTAAATCTGCCATTGGGTATTTAATTCATAACAGTTGGCTGCTTCCTGTTTGGTGCCGGAGAGAGTGCATCTATCGATTGTTGACAGTGTTGATGTGACTGTTTGTGTGAGCCAAGGCCAAAAACTTCGATTTTGCCAAGACACCTCACACCAAACGATCCAGAAGACGATCAGCTCCGTCCATTTTAATCATACACTGGAAACTGTCACTTGAAAAGTCATCAGCCGACATTATTAGCAGTTTTGAGTGACAGTCTGTCACGCACACGTGCGCTGCCACTTTTGCACTTTTGGCATGCTACCAGTGCAAATGATGTGTTGTGGGTTTGACTTGAATGCGGCTGTCTGTCCCTTGTACTTTTAGTTAAAAAGCTTAAAAGCAAAGCAAGTTTTGCATTTGTGATTTCCTTGTTTTGCGTGACCCAGTGAGAACCCTCATGTTTTGCCGCTACTGTATGAAGTGAACAAATGGCTCATGTCAACAGTGTTAACAGCAAAGCCTAAAATCGAGTTGGCGTTTTGAAAAACTCAGAAATGTCATCGTGGCGATTATCAATTATAAAGGTTCACCAGGGATGGAAGTACCTGAAGTCTGACAACTAGTAATTATCATTGTAGCTCTTGATATTTCTTGATGGGTTTATTGTCAAAGCAATTTCACACTTTTCTGAAGAAATAACCAAAAACCCCACTGGCTGACCCACCTAGTGAGCAAAATTTTGATATGATGGTGTGAGGTGGTATATTAACATTAAGTATGGTAATAAATCTTCATAACAGCTGGTGTTGGCATCAAATTTATAGGTATAATTTTTTCTCATGAAGTCATTTAACAAAAAGTCTATTTTCACTGTGGGGGGAAAGTCACTTAAATTGATTCGGGGCAGAGGAGCACCCGGTGCCGACCGACGCCATAATTCATCAATTCTAAATTATAATTTGCAGCAGTGCCCCTGAGATTAGCAGAGAAGTAAAGGAAGTGGCGTGGCTTCTGACTGCACTGCACTCGACGCTCTGACAAGAGGCTGGACCATGGATAAGTATACTGTTATGGTAGATGGGATTTTGGTGAAAAGAGTAAATCACATTTGAAGTTTTCAAAAATGATTTTCCAATACATCCGTTGATGCGAAATCCTGTTACTGTTTGTGCAGGTGAATGTTCATGTGCGGAAAGAGAGCTGAGCATGCAGTTAAGCATGAACCGACAGGCACCCGTTTGCTTACGTTCACCTCACCAGACGAGTGATTGTATTAGTTCAACGGCAGCACATGAACTGTTCCTGCTCTTATAATCAGCCGTGGCATTACAGCTCAGTAGCTCATATAATGGAGGTCTCTGCTGATCACACTTTAAATATTCATGTGCTGCTGGTGTAATCCACGCAGTGCAACAGCTATTGCCTTGTTTCCTCCAAAGGCTCACTTCAGCTCCTGCACTTGATGTCGCATTCCACAAACTTACTCTTGGGTGTTTGTTTACAGCTCACTGCTACAGTTCAACTAAAGTCACTGCATTGGAAATAACAGCAAATTAAATTTTCACAAGCTGAGAGAATATGGATTCACAGCATTAAACTCAGGTTCAGAGCAGGAAACAACCTGTTGTGCACTCATTAGTCCAACTGTCTGAGCCTGAGGTAATAGACCATTTTTATTTGGAAAATGCACAATAGAATAAAGGACTGACATTGCTAAAGTCATTGTGCTTCTTGTTATTGTTACCCCTGTTTAGTTTATAATTAAAATCAAACCTTTGAGGCTCAAATAAAAACATTTTTTCATTTAATTTTACTGTATGTTGAGTGATTTGTTGCGTGCCGTAAAAAAAAAACTGACTAAAACTCGAGGTGAAACACGAGGAAGAAAACTCCTGAAACCACAATTAAAAATTTAAAGCAAATGTTCTTTCAAGAAATAGTGTCTTCATTATTTTGGAGAATCCACAGACCATACCGTAATCAGTTTTCCTAAGGACTTCTTCAGAAATCTCACAGTCTGGGAAACCCCTAAACGATGTGTGTGACTACCACTGGAGGTAAGCGATAAAATTATCTCAGCCCTTTAATCATATTTAGACACTGAACAGATACAAGGACGTTTTTAGAAGCTGCAAAAACATAGCTTTAGATCACGATGCCAGCATTAGTTTCCTGCTTGCGTCCTGCATAATAATATCTCACTTTCAGCTCATGATTCAAACAAAGTGTCCAGGGTGTAACTTGTATTATTTGTAATAAAGACAAAAGAGGGAATTTACATCATTGTTGAATTTCAACAAAGATTTTCCAGGGAGTCGGCGAACCGTGCTGTTTGCAAAGTGCTCTGTAGGTTTGATGAATAAAAAGCCCATCCTCTAAACGTCAGTTTCAGAGTGACAAATGTACTGTTTGATCTGGAACAGACTGATGCTTGGCTTGCATAGAGTGATAACAATAAGCTTTGAAGCTCCATCAGTGAGATGTGCTTAGTCACTGCTGCCCCATTTCCCAGACACATGCACAGCGTGTACTGTAGGTAGGTACTGTAGCATGAGCATCTCTGACAGCTACAGAGTTAATACCACATTTACATAAAGCAGAGGTGACGAGAACAGTGGAAAAAAAACAAAAACACCAAATACATAAAACGCAGCGGCTAGGAAAACAGTTACTTGTAAAAAGCTTGTACCATCAAACAGCAGGGCTTAGGACAAGATGATGTTCATAACTTTTTCATGCAGCATTTTAAACAAGGTAATAAATCTTCTCAACAAAGTGTCATGGACAGTATGTCAGCCCTTATGGCTCAAGGTTAAAAGTCCATTAGTTGAACAGTGTGGCATACAAAATAAAATATGCAAGGCTACATTTGTTGAGCTCTGTCGATTACATAATTAAATTACAAGCTAGATAAACGTAACTGTAATCCATTACAGTCACTGTAAAAAAAAACCTGTCATTCATTTACAGTTACTAATCTAAATGACGGTAAAATGTTCATTTGTTGAATGTAACATTTATTCTGTTGCTTTGCATCCTTTGCCTTATTTTAGTAGTTTTTTTAGACAGCGAGGTTCAGCAAAGGCGTTGAGACAAATGACGCGGACACCGTGAAAGGTAAGACTTGAGACGGAGTCTCTGCATCGACTCCATGTATTTGTCAGTACGTGTTCAGATTTGTTTTCAATTGGTTTTCTTGTTTGAATTTGCACCGTCTCTTGTCTGCAAACCAAGTCAATGCACATTGCTGTAAGATATGGGTTCTCAAACTTTTTTGAGGCCAGGGATGCCTTACAGGGGGGGAACATTTTCCAAACAACACCTAGTAAGCATATGTTCTTACCATTCGCACTCTTGGAACTATTTGTATCCTAAAACCTTTCAACCTAAATACTTCAGACTGGTTTCATGATGAGTACAATAACACATTTTAATTTGAATCATATACCACTTATATACTTTGCAACAGAAGGTCATTTTATTCAAAATGCCTTTAGTCTGAACTTGACAGCATTTATGCTTTTCAAGTAATTGATCTTTGAGGAAACGGACAAAAGCAAGACCAGCATGGTCCTAAGAACGCAGACAAATGTTCAACATCATGAACTTATAGCTTAAACTAGTAGAAACTGGTAGAAATCTCCAAACAAATCATAACCAAAGCTAGCACAACAGAATTACAGAGCACATCATAGTAATCGAGCCTAATCCTTCAGAGAATATTTCTCAATATTTCTCTGACCTCGATGGTTAGTAAGCCAGGCTAAGCAGCAGCAGCAGCAGGAACGCTTCATTGCATCCTGAGCGAGGTGTGAGTGATTCATGACAGACTGACATGATGTGTCACAATCATGAGAGCTTCTACTAGGCCAAAGATATCCTGGGTAAGTACAATAGTTACATTACTGATTACAATTTTAACTGGTAATCTATTATGTTTCAAAGGTAACCTCCCTAACTCTGAATGACTGTGCAGGACTTTTGATCTGAATCTCACCAATAAGTCAGACTCTGCTGCTGCCTCATGGTGCTACGCTAAATTAAGAAGATGAAAGGTGCAGAGAACACTAGAGACCACTAAGAATGCTATAAGGCATACAGGGTGAATACATACGTAACTGTCTTGCATCTTATTTTGTAAATGTGAGGGCCCAGTTTAAGTTAGCACCATTAAAGAATAAACAGTAGCTCTGTAGTTCCTAGTTAACAGGAGGCGTGTGAAGTGGACAGGAGGAAGTGGGAGGTCCGTCCATGATCTCTGGCCTTCTTTCAGCTCTGGGTAGGTTCTTCATCTAGGAGGTTTTGGACCGCTGAGTAAATTAGCTGCTGCGAAAATGGCCCCAAGCGACTGCAGCGCCTCCTATTCGCCACAGTCCCTCAGTCGTCATGAAAAATAAAACAGATACAACACCCCCGCGTTAGGGAAGCTTTCAACCCCTGCTCAGCCTCTGCTTTAATATTTCATGGCCTCCTCTTACTTATTTTAGTGAGAATAATTGATCTGGAAAGAGCACTGCCACGCAAAAATGAAAGGCTCTGAGGAGCTGGGCAGAGAAAAAAAAAAAAGAACGTTCTATTATGGTTTGACGACTTGAGATTCTGCAGCTTTTTTTTGTTTGGCGTTGGCTGGCGGTACACTGCCACATGAATGGCTTTAACTACAATTTCTGATTTGTTGAGGAGAAAATGCATTTTCAAGTGTAGCTACATTCAGAAAGACAAAATGTTCCACAGCTTGTTTAACAGCTAATGGATAGGTTACTTTAAAAGGGGCTTTCTGGGGCATTGTGTGCAGCCGCGGAAAGGCTGTTAAGAAAACATTTCTATCACCTGCCTTCTCCTCACTTTTGTTAGCCACTGAAAAATAGTGCTCATTCAATTGGCTGACTACTGTCCTGTCCATTTAGACAAATATTTACACAAAAATATAACCCTTGTCCATAGTATTCATTGTTATCGTTAGCGCTGCGTTCCTGTTCGAGCAGCCAGCACAGGCTGAATAAAAACACAATCGATTCTTTCTCAGGGGTAAGGGCTAGGGTCACACAGGGCCAGGAGCTGTATTCAATGATGCACAAAAACCAACTCCAGAGATCTGCACCTGCAAGCACAACACCCCTTGTGAATTCCCGTTGCAAGCTGGCTTAATGATTTGTAACAAAATGAAAAAGTCAGTTAGTCTCAGGCCGTGCCGGAGACTAGAGAGGTAAACTTAGGTAAACTTCTGACAGCTGCAAAACAAAAGCTAAAGAACAAAAGGCTTTGCCGGAAAAATAAGAGGTTGGTTTATCCAAACATTCCTCTGACTGGGGGCATTTTGTTCTGCAAATTATCTACGTTATTATCAAAAGATTTTCTGTTGAGGTGATGGAAGAGGTATTCAATATGTTTCTCTGTGTGTGTGATGCTGAGTAAAGGAAATAGAATACCTCAGTGACAGGTAGCACTGCAAGCCAATGGCAGTCCAAGACAAATAAAGTCAAATACCCATTTATCATGCTGACAGTTGAAATCCCATCTCAGTAATTACAGCTGATGCCCGGCCTTGAGATCAAACCAATCATTTCAACACAGGAACAAATGATGTTGAACCAGGGGAACCATGGATTGTTTTAGAGATCAATGAAGTTCATCAGGAAGCAAGTTAAGCTGAAAAACAATAAACAATTGTTTCACGTCCAACAATACATTTGCTGCATGTGATGGATGTCGACAGCAGCTGGCCACCTTTCTCTGGGATATTGGAGACAGGACGGAATTAGAGAGGGAGACAATCGATGCAATGGTGAGAGGACAATCCCTCTCCACACGATTTTCTACCACTGACTACATCAAGCTCATATAATGCATTAAAATGCCATCTCTCACACATTATGGGTGTACAGTTTACAGCTTTTGTTGGCATTTAATTGTTTCAGTAGCTTTTATTACACGTGATACGAGGTGTTGAAATGTTTTGGGTAATGAAAACCTCTAGGTTACCGGTGATAGAGTTTTAGAGTTAGGGTTGTATTTGAGTCATGTCTAAACTCTAAAATCTAGGTTGTGTTTCAGTCCACAAGTTAAACACACACAGAAGATGTTCCATTTCAAATGAAGTGTAATACATGCAGCCTTAACCCTAAACCAGGGTTAGGGGTTAGGGTTAGCTTAGGTTAAAAAATCCTTTTAACAAAACAAACCGCATGAATCATACTGCATGACTTTACAGCATTACGACACGTATTTTTTTCAATTTGAGGAAATCTCTTTCTGAAGACAGATAAGTGCACTTTCACAGTCGCCTTCCAAAGAAAATGTGCATCGGCAAAAAGCAATATAAATAGAGTTTGAAGGTGTCTGCTATGTCTCGTGTTTCATTTGACCATAGTGAGTCTCTCAGGTTGCTTGGGGGAAAGTGCTGACACTGTGTGGTTTCGCCATCTGCTCAGTGTCCTGTGAGATCCCTGGCTTGTTCATACATCGGCTGTCGGGCTGAAGTAAATCTGTGGGATGCACTGATCTACTTCTAACATGACCTCTGCAGTAAATGTATTATATATTGCGCAGGAAAAAAAAAAAATCCATACATGTTGCGGGTTATGAGGAAAGCGAAGGGCAGATTAAAAGGAAAAAAAAAAAAAAACTGTAGATGTAGTGCTGAGACAGTCACATAATAGGTTGCCCCCTATGCTTGGCTCAGGTCCAGAGAAATCTGTAATTTGGCAGGATGATGAGTTAAAAGGTGAAGAACCAGATGGTTACACTCTGTTTGTCCTTTCAATATGAAGGACCCTCTCCTGCCGCTGAAAGGACAGCACCTATCTGCACACACCTGGATCTGGAGTAATAGACGAAGAATGCCTCAAGCGCTTCAGACGCGGTCGGGTGCACTCAACTCCGAATGGTCCCACAAGCACAGTTTAGTCTCTTCACTAACTTCTTTAGAACAACGTCACACTATCTATTTAAGGTCTTGCCCTTAAATTAAAAAAAGATTTTAAAAAAAAAATCACCCATAGTCTCTTGCATTGCCGTTTATTACCTCATTCTTGTAGTAATACAGCAAAAAAATTAATGTATTCCCACACAGCCACACTGAAATTTGGTGGCAGAATATATTTTAGACCTCAATAAAGGAGATCACAGTGCTCCTCAGGAAGACCAAGAATATGAGTAGTTTCACTGTTTGCACCTACTGTAGCCTAGTAGTACGTTCAACAGTCACACTCGAGGGAATCAATCACACAAGGGACAGAAATACCAATTTCACCACCTGCAGCACCATCGAGAGACAGTGATACAATTCAGCCACAAGATCTGTTGATCGATTGCCAAATGTAAGAAAACCGAGTCAATACCTTCTGAAGCAATGCTGAAGCGTCTCAACAATCTTCTCTCCAAAGTACTGTAAGTACAAGATGCTTCTGCACTTTTTCACAGACTGTGCATATCTTTAAAATTTCATTTGCTGCCAACTTTCATCCATTTAATGAGATTTTATGTTGTGCTTGTACCTGCGCGCATAATGTGAGAAACATGTGAGAAATGTGATCAGGCAGTAGTTGAGAATGTTCCCGTTTCTTGCTCTCCACTGTGATTTTAATCATTCATACAGTATTTATTTTAAACTTTCCTATTTATGTAAGATTTTTGTGCCTAGACGTAACTGTAATTATAATGTAAGAAATATAAGCATCGATTTAGTTTTGCACAGATAGAAAAGTCTTTCTGTGACTTGTACAGAGGTTTATAAATAATTAATATATAAATAATCATATACTAGTGTTTTCTACATTGATTGGACCTTTAAAATGCATGCTAAAAAAACCCACTAAGAAAATAAGTAAGAGAGTCATTTTAATTGACGTGTTGTTGCTGACGCAGGGCTGGCGTGACCTGGCCAATGTGGTCAACAAGTTTGTGTTTGTCAGTTGTTTATCTCATGATTCTTTAATCCATCCCCTCTCAGACCACTTAAGCCCAAAAGGGAAAATCCATTCTCTTGTCTTGCCCTTTATAAGTGCAGCCAGAGACACACACAAGATAGTTTGTCTTTCGCGAGCATCAGAGTCGGTCCGTCGTGACGAACGCCTCTCTCGTTTTCACTGCTGATGCAACACACTGCTCTTTCGCATGAACACTGTCATCCAGTAGATATTTAATTTATCATTTATAATCCCTTATATCACTTTTTTTCCTGATATAAGGGGTATAATGTGTTATTATCTGTGAATTGTTGGTTGGCTAGCATAAGGGAAACAGTTGGCAAATGGATATGCTGCTGGAAATATATAAGAACCCTGCAGGGTAAGCCTTCTGTGCTGAGCAGTGTTCACTGCCCTTTACCATGTTCTTGCTCTCTCTCTGATGTGCAAAATATACGCTCTGCCCATTAAAATCTAGTGTAGCTGTGCGATCTAAAGCAAACTATGCCTTTCAGGGGGGATTACAGAGGTGTGACTCCATCATCTTCTCTTCAGAGGGATGTGTGTGAATAGCATGAAGACAAACAATAGTAGTGAGAGTGGGGAGACCTGACTCTGCAGCACAGAACCTAAACATCATTGATTGCTTTGAGTCGCTCTGAGTGGTTTTGATAACATTTCAATAAATATTGAAATGAGCATGACTCTCTGAGGGCACTCTGCCGCAGCTGGATTGACAACAGTCTGAAGAGGAGTTTCGGTGTTGCAGTGCTGGGTGAGCTTGTGACAGGACAAAATGTCGTTTGGCACAAATACTGTAGGCCACATGAAATGCAAATAGAATGGTTACTGCTCACGCAAAAGTGAGCATGGGAATGCTTCAATAAGATAATGTTCAGAATGTTGTTAATAGAGCCAGATGGGTCTGGATGGAAACGCTAGTTGCTGAAACCACAGTGACCACAAAGCATCAAATCCAAACCGTTCTGGACAACTTTTCTGCACTTCTGACCATTTCCTGTCAACAGGACATAGCCTGGATGCTTATCTCTGGCCTTACAGTGTGCACAGAGCTCGCTCTGCACATTCAGCTGGCTCGGCACCCCTTAGGTCATTGCCAGTTACTCAACCATAACCCTCTGCTAGCACTGCATGGTTAAATAAACCGCACACATTCACATATAGCCTGTGGTGCTGTGGTTCAGCCTTGGACACTTTGTTGTACATGTGCCTGCACATCACTTTCATTCACTCAGTGGTGCGACTGTGATTTGCTGCTTGGCCGGCTTCCACGACCACACTCCGTTTTAACACTGATCAAATAGCCTCACTAATGGCTTGAGATGATGACACTGGGTGAAATTTCTTTCGCTGCTATTCTGACAACTTCTTTTAAGGCAACAATTATTTGTAGCTGACACAAAACAACTTCTGTCATCAAACATGGCACAGTCGCAGCGGAGGATTTTTGTGTGTGTGATAATACCACTACTTTCATGTGACAGGTTACATTTGATTTCTGACTGTCAGATTGATTTGCTCCAAGCCTACCTATTTTGGCCCTGTTGCTGGTGGAGGTCTAGCCCCTTGGAGACAATGGTAAAGCAATTAATGATTGATGATAGTGGAAAACCAAGCTTTGACAAGGAATAAGAAGGAAAAGACAGCTATGAATCAAAGATTACAGGTTTTGACCTGAAGGGATTGGACTCTGATCTTGTATTGATGAGCCAAGTCTATATTTTGTGACAAGAAAAACCAAAACTTACGTTGTTTATTGATTTTCAAGTCAAACGCTTAAAGAGTGGCCTTAACTGTACCAAAATTGCAGTTTTATCCTTGCCCAAGTTTCTCTTTTATCTCCAGATTGCACTGCACTTTTCTGCCTGAATGATGGAATTAGAAATCTAATAAAACGACGAGACACAATTGCTCCTCTGTAACATGTTCTCCCAGGGATGGTGTGCCTCTGGCAAAAACATCACAACAAGCAATTTCTAGAAATCATTTTCCTCACAAATGTTTTTTTGCAAGTGGTGAAACATGGTCTTTTGGACTCTCTCTCTCTTGGCTTGATCAGTTTGCTTCACAAATTTGAACAATATAGGTTTCCAAGAATGAAAAAACACTGTGCCTTGATTTTGTTGCGCATTATATATATATTGTTGAAATTTAAAATTTAAAACAAGGGGCTGTTATTTAAAAATGAACTCATTACAAATAATTTGTTGTTTGTGTAATTTGTTATGATTGTTTTTTCTTCTTAAAACTGAAGATTGTAATAATAGATGTAAGATAAATAAATGAAATGAAAGAAATAAATGTAAGATAACAGAATTATTGTAGGATCAACACAAAGTAAGGTTATTTAAGTTTTACTCCTATTATTTGATTGCAACTTTAGAACTTTGAATGCAGATTCTCTTCTGTGAACTAAAGATTTCCAATAAAACCATCAAGGCCATCAAAACCGACTGTCAGTTATAAACTAACAGAAATAATAACAGAGCCCAGGTCTCTGTGTTAAAGAACCCATTCAATTTCAGAAGTGCACAATAATTCAGCAAAGTCGAAAGAAACAATTCTGCTGAGACTTCAGAATGATGAATCTTTGTCACTCGACAGAAACAATTAGTCGTCCTTTTCATTCAACAGACTGGGCTGTTACACTGGTACATAACGTTACTGTCATATGGAAGTGATATCGGCTACCTATATGGATGTAGGCATGTCCATGTATAACGGAGGTGTCACAAACGTCAGGCTGCAGCAGAGGGCTCCCACCGCGCTTTGAGCTTCAGGAAGTAAAAAATGTAGCTCATGTGGTCGATACCAGTCTACTGATCAATAACGCTTCTGAGAAACGCAGTTCAAATGCCACTACTTACCAAAGAGGATAATAAGTTATTTGACAGATGTAAGAGTTGAGTGTCTCATTAAGCATCCATAAAAATAAGAGTGAAAATCAACATTCATAACTATTACAAAAACCTAGTCCAGAGGTCACTGTGCTTTTTTTTTAAATCATTTCTCATGACTGTGTAGACGTGGCAGATCAAGTTTTGTTCTCATCTCACCAGGCAGTAACATTAGCTACACCCTCACTGGGGCTAAATGTTAGCAAAACCTAAAAAAAATACAGTCTAATAATACGCTAATAAGTCATTTACTTATAACTTATTGTTTATTAACTATAAACTAGTGTAGATATAATTGTATCTGAACTAGTAGTTAAGTTAGTAGCTAGTCATGGGACATAGGACATGGGACAACAGACAGAGGCGGTGTCCAAAATTGCATACTAACATGCTAATTTGTAGGCTGAGACAGTGTGCGAGGTTTTTTTAGTATGTTCGAAACCTTAGTATGAAAGCAATAGTATGTGAATTGCATACTATTTCCGGTAAATATTATAGTATGCAAGCTCTGGACACTTTGCCAGCATAAATATCCCACAATGCAATGCAGACAAGACAACAAATTACAGTGACAGAAGGTGAACAGAGGAAGTGTTGCACAGATGCCGGCAGAGGTGAGATTGGGCTCCAACTGTCAAGGAGGCTTTCAGGAAGTGACATGTATTAATGCTCTGAGCGGTGCATCCAGAAAGATACTGCTGTTTATTTACACAAAAGCACGTTGAACGTTAGTATAGATACTGTGTGTGTAGTACGAAGGGTAGTATGGGATTTGAGACGGAAACTGGGATTCTTTTAATGATCAGTTTGCAGAATTAATTACATAATAAATCTCCAGCCTAAATACACCCAATTCAAACCCAGCATCAGAAACTTTACAAAAACTTCAATGACGGTATTTTGAATTTGGATTGGCCTGATTTCTAACAGCTACTTTGCTATGTTTACTACTATGTACAGAAGACCCTAAATTACATTGTAAGAAACCCGTTTTGTTTCCAGAGGCTTTAACTGCGTAGAATTTTTTTTACAGCATAATATTTCAACGTGGGTTAATTACACAGACTTGCACTATTATGCAAAAACAATGTTGCTGATTTTACTTACTGTGTTAAAGCTGAGCACAGCCATTTTACAACTGTGGACATCTCATTTTAAAGAACAGGGAGGCTGAAGTGTTCACTGACATAATCTATGGCAGTGGATCAGTCACATTCATTCTCTAGCAGCATTTTGTTGCTTGACCCTTCCCTGACTCTGCTTAATGTTGGAACAATATAGAGAGATGGGCAATAAGAGTCATGGCAATCACACCTTACTGACAACAACGGGCCATAACTTCACAAAATGACTGGCCATTTGCACCAATAGGGAAAACCTACCTCAGTGCAATATTTCACCTTGCAAAAGGATGTTGTTGCCAGTGCTGAAGAGCACAGACTGCTGTTACAGTGAACAAAGCTTGACCCACAGCTTGATTGGTCAGGATGACATCCAAATTATTCCAGATAGTGGAATATTTTGTCAGGGATAATGGGATTATGAGGACAAACACAGCCTGGCACGGTAGGATAAACATTAATCATGAAACTCAAAGGTCTGGCTTTACAGGTTAATCTGCTGAAAAGTGAAGTCCAAGTTCAATTGGAGGAAATCTTTTTTCGCCCTCACAAGTCCTTGTAATGCACTGAGGCATCACACGTAAACAAATTGAACAAGACACATTACAGTGCACCAGAGCACAGCAAAGAGCATAACATTGGCTCTACAGCCTTGCACTTGCCTAATGGCTGTCATGTCATCTTCCCCTCCTCGGTTTGTGTGCATTTTTTTTTTAGTTACAAGGAAGGCTCTATCACACAAACCGAGATGGCCTTGGCACACTCCCATAGGTGCTAGGATTCCTGTGCACCCACTGAGGGCCCCTGCCTGCTGCATATCCACTAAGCTTGTGGAAAATTACAAACACACACAAGGTCACAGTGGAGCCGAGCCAGCCTCCCACAGAGCCCATCTGATCCAGCCTGAAACGTAGCAATTACCACCCTCGGTGTGCCTCTGTGTGGGGCTGCAGCTATTTCATTATTTATTTGAACAAATAGGATTACGGTTGGTCTGCGGTGGATTGATTGTGACGAGGGATGAGAGGCTCCTGAGAGCTGGGTGCTGTGGCCTGGGTGTGCTAAGCCACTCTGCTGTGTCAAGCACACGGTTGAGCTCCTGTCTTGGTCTCGGTGACTCCTCCACTTTTCCTGGACAGTGGAGCGTCGCGATGTTGACATATGCCATCCGCTCTGCTGCATTCCCTTCACCGATTGATGGGGAGATGTGTCGGCTGGTTTGTGTATACCACTTTTGGCAAAATATATATTTCTGAGCCCGTACAAAGCACCTATCTGTCATATCCTCTGAGGCATTGCACTCACAGGTGACAGCATATTCACATTCTCTGAATGATATTGAAAGGTTTTCTACGTGCACTTAGAAAGATTGTCATTCACGACATGGGTGGTTTTAATTGAGTTTAAAATGAGTTTGCATCTAAATAATGAGGTAGAAAAGTGTCACCATAAAAGTTTCATATCAGTTCCAAATTAATTGCTTCACAAGTGCTATTAACTTAGCAGCTAAATGAAAGCACTGTGTTTTAAAGGGAATTATGGACAACTCCAAAATGTAGATGTGTTGGTTTCAGCATATGCATTCAGTATTTTAGTTGCCTTAGATTTGAGGAGGGGGTGATATACATCTATATAGGTCTGCCTCTGCCAATAGACCATATAAAATGAATTTAAAATACCTAAAATAAAAATATTTTGAAAATATATCAAAGAAGAAGTGCTGCAATGTGGTGCAAAAGACAGTAGATTTAGAAATGGACTTTCCCTGTCAGCAGTCGCACTTGAGACAATAGAGATGACGCCACATCTAGGTTTTGTGATGGTGATCCTGTTTCCACTGGCCTTCATCCATGCCCAGTTTTTCAGAGAGTTACCAAGCACCAGCAGTATATTTCAGCTTCAAAACTACAGCTAGCCAGTTGAAAAGGAAAAAAAAAATAGAAAAGGATTCAAAGCAGCATATCACAAAAAAAAGAGTTGAAAACATTACAACTGAGAATGAGTCTACAGGAGCTGCTGTTGTTAGGTATGGAGGTGAACGGCCCAGGCTCTGTCTCCACTTCTGAGGCTACAAATGGAGGCTGCGTTGAGCCGAGATGCTTTGCTAAATGGAGAGCGAGTCGAGAGTGGCTTGCTGTCACCACAGGTGGGTCAGTTCAGTGTACAGCTTGCTCTGACAGTAGGTGTATCTTGTAGTGTATTTATTTTTAAGTCGACAACACATCGTGCTGCATTGCATTTTGGGATTTTGTGAAGTTTATGAATACATTTCTTTGCATGCCTGGCCAAATGACACCATCCATGTTACTCAAAGGGAATTCTGGCATTGTAATGACTATTAAACCTTAAACTACACATTCTCACTCCTGACTCGTCACATACTGACGCCTGGTCAGGGTGTCACGTTTTTTCATGCACTTTGGTCCAAAAGACTTCTAGTCAATGCCATGGTAACAGTTTGTGTAGGCATGGAAACAAGTTTGTTTCGAAAAATGGTAAAAATAAACACAGCATGAAATGGGACGTGAACCCTGAGCTTTCTGCCACCACCCCAAACACCTTCTACTAAAGTTTTTGAAGCTGAAGCTACTGTACTGTACTTCCTTCCTTGAATATGACAATCAGTTGATAACCCAAGACAAAGAAGCAGAACACGGTGTTCAGAGGTGTAAACAAAGTAAAAATAGCTCCCACAAGCATGTTAAATTAGCATGGAACCTGTTGTTTTTGTGTGTATGATCCCTTTTCCTAGGTTTCAATATAAGGAAAGGACAAAGCAGTAAAAACATTACACTACTTAAATTTAAATGCTCCTGTAAATGCAGGGGTTAAGTTAAGTTCTAAAACTGTTTTTTAAGGTTGATAATTATTCTTTAACAGCTGCAAGGAATAGCGTGACAGGCTTCATAATCTCTGTGGGCCTAGTGTGGTTTGTGATTTATTTCCATGAATAAAAAAGTTTCAAAAACATCCCCCTGTTGATTTTTTCACAAACCGCACCCTGAGAATACTCATTCCTGCCAAATAGAAAATGGAACTTCTTTAGAGTATTATAGGATGTCATGTTATGATGCTAACATCATTGTAAGGTCAGACTCAGCCGTGCACAATCTCAAGATTGAAATCAATAATGTAGGTTAAGAGAGCAAGCTACAGAATAGACGAGAAAACATCCTGATGTTTTGGGAAACATTACTATCAGCGATCATTCTGATTCAGGGCAGACTGTGTGGTCTCTAATAGCTAATAGCTCATCCCAAATGGAATTTGACCTGGCAGCTCCCCCTAAAAATACCCTCCTTTGAAGTGATGAAGCCCCAGGTCTCTGCGGTAGACTTATCTGCTTCTGGAGATTGATCGAAAGTAATTTTTTGCCCCAAGAAAACCAGGGAGGAATGTGATAGATAGCTCAGCCCCCCCTATCTCCCTGATGGCAATATTAGTCCTGATTAAGATAAATGGTTCTTCTCTGCCTAACCATGCAAATGCTTTCTGCTGGTGCCATTTATCTGAGAATGTAAAATTGTGGAAACAAGAAAGCAGGCTTCTCTTTAACTGATCTTTGGCTAGAAGTCGTTCTTGCCAGATGCCATCATAAAACAACCACCCGGATATTCTTAATGTATGAGCAGTCATGACTGTATGATATCTGATTTGGTAATGGGGGATTTGAGGCAGAACAGGAAAGAGCTTGACTAGAGAGTGACTAGTCATGCAAATATACAGTGGAGAGGTCATTTGCTGGGCTCTCCCTGCAGGCTGCCCTAAGCTGCGGTAATTGATGTTGATTAATCAAATCAGCTGTAGAGAGGGCAGAAGGACAGCCTTATCACGCAGGTGCTGTGACCTCTATGGTATGGAGCCGCCTAATGAATAGACAAAGCAAACAGATATGCTAGGGTAAGCATGCTATATATGCTAAGCAAATCGAACTGCCAAACACAACAAATGGTGTTAATTGATGTTAAATTCAATCAATACATAAAGCAATGCAAATGAAAACTGCATTTGATAGGGGTTGCAAACCCTGCAAAAGACCCATCTGTAATCAATGTTACAGTCAGAACGTCACATGAACACATATGCAGAGAGCGTAGAGATAACAGAGAATGGTCATTACAGCAGCTGTGAATCACCCTTAACATCAAATAGCTTATTAATAACAAACCGATCTGAAAGAGATCGATTTGAACACAAATCAGTTTCATGAAAAAACTGTCTAAAAAGTCTGAAATTATCATCTTTGGGAAAAACGTATTGGTGTGTACTTGGAGTTTGGCTAAAGTCCCATTGTGTAACATGGAGGGTGCAGGATTTACGACCTATGCAGCAGCCAGCCACCAGGGGGAGACTGGGACATTATAGCTTCACTCTTGAAGTGTTGTCGCTGTGTCCATTTTCATAAACAGTCTATGCTAGTTAGTTCAAGAGTAATGTTGAACTCAGTTAAAAAGTCATTACAATCAATGTTTATTTTAGATGTTTATTGAAGAACTGTTTAACATTTCGAGAATTCTAAACTGACTTTGTCAAAGCGACTGCAGTCAATGAGTTTTCCTCAACATGTTTCTGAAGGTGTCTGAAGGGCCTTTAACTTGAAACAGGTACAGGATGCATGGAAGAGGGCAAATGGTTGATTTTTGGATGCCACTTCGTTAAAAACTGAAAGGATGTTTTCATGTACGGAGTCTCAAACAGACCGATGTATTCCACACACGAGCAAAAACAAGACCCTTCTCTCTTCAGCGTAATTACAACCGCTTCGCCCACAAGTATTTAAGAAAATACTGATGTCGTTAATTGTTCTGCAGAGTTTTATTTGAATTCATGTCACTATGGAGAAACTGCTACACTCTGGTGTAGGTCCTGTCAATAAACAGCTTATTCTCACTTTGGTGAAAACCACTTATCTCTTGTCAACCTCCTGACTCCAAACTGTCAGTCTTTTACTGGCTGCAAAACGCGAGTACTCAGAAATCTTGAGTTTCTAATGGTTTAATTATGAAATCATTCAAACTCTCAACACAGAGGGTTCTGCAGTGGTTCAGTAAAGGTCAAAGAATGAAAATCATTAAGACAGAACTTACTGGCACAGACATTTTCACATGACAAAATGCAGTGATGCAAAAAATTTTAATTGTCTGCAATGCTTAGAATTTCCTTGTCTGTACGATTAGAGTAACTGCTTTGCCCACCACACTGCAAAAAGATGTTTAAAATTAGCATTGCATATTTGCGCTTAATTTGCCATAACATTTAGTGGGTTGCATATTTCTACTTTACATTGCATATTATGCAAATGCTCAATGCAGTATGGTAACCTGACTGCATACATTTTAATTTTTCTCTAACTTTTCCCGTCCCCACTGTGGTCTGCTAAGCTCAATCAGTGGAGCACTTCGACACATGATACTATGTTACCCTGCTGAGTGGTGCAGAATTGAAGCTGCCAATCAAAAGCAGGAGCCTGAAGCTAATCAATCCAAGCAGGCCATGATGTGATTTTTTCCTTGTCGAGGGTTGAGCGAGCCGACAGCCTGTTGGATGGTTGGATTCGCTCACCTCTTGCAGTCTGGGTAAATCAGAGCTATCATAAAGACACGTAAATGTCTCTTGCTGGTTCTGTTTAAAAAGGCTGTTTCGATGCTGCTGCCAGATTTACATGGAAATGTTGAGTAAGTGATAAGCACAGGCTGTTATTAAGCTAACAACAACACTGCCTGTTTCGAAGGGACCACAGACTGTTTGCAGGGTGAGAAAATGTAATCGCATTACCAGCTTTTTATGCGGAACTCTATGAGAGATCAACATTCATCATAAATCAAACATAAATCATTTCCTATGTGTTGCAGTTAAGTTTTGCTATTGATGAAATTGAAACAATAATTCAAAACAATACAATACAATACAGTAGTAGATGATGTCAGGAAGCAGTGTGGGACCATGGGAGTAGTTTTGTATTATAAACTAATTGCAAGCATGGAATATAATCACCATGATTATGTTTTCTTTAGTGTATAATCAGCTGAAAATAAGAATCACTTTTAATACCTTAGAATGAGCTGTTTATATCTACAGAGGCTCTGAGTCCCCCATGTTTCTACAGTAGCTCAGAATGGATTTCTTCTTCTTCTTCTTCTTCTTCTTCTTCTTCTTCTTCTTCTTCTTCTTCTTCTTCTTCCAATAACAATAATTATAACATTAACTAAATCACCCTGAATGGACAAACCAAAAACTGGCTCTAATAAGGGTCTTTCACACTCAGGCTTTACAGTTTCATCCACATTATGTTCAGTGACGTATATTCATGTTACGTCTTTCAATAGCTGCAAGAAATAATGTTAGTAATAATATGTCACACCTGTCCGGTGACCAAATGAAACTGAGACTTAATGAATTTGAGAATTGATGGAAATATTTGATAGAAATAAACAAGTCAACAAAATACGTAGCATATGTCTCTGTTTTTCTAGATATTTGAATGCAGAAATGTTACACAGTATATCTTTGAAGCCAGTATTAATGTGAAAGGTTGTTGAAAGTGTTCTTATGACATAGGTTTTTGTATGTACACAACTAGTTATTGCGTTACGCTCTATGGTTAATGGTGTTCACCAAAGTCAGATGTTGTTCTAACTCTATGCTTGGCAGTTTCACTTTTGTGGTTTTGGGCCAGATTGTATTATATTATTTAACAAATTCTTCTGGATGCTTAGCCCCAGTGGGTTTTTTTTTTTTTCCTATCTTAACTTGCTGTAGTGACGCTTCAGTCTGTTTGTGTACATTTAACATCACTGTAGGTTGTCGCTACAGGTGCACAACTTACTTATCTTTTTTTTGTGTTTTTAAGAGAATACACAGCAGATTCTCTTCCCTTCACAAAAACAGCATTTCAGATATGCCACTTTTACATTTTTCATCCCTGACGGAAGCAAATGTCTTGCCTAATGAAACATTTCGTGTCACCGAGGCTCGGCTGGTGATCCAATGAAAAGCTCTGCAGTAAAGCTCAGGATTTGCCAAGACGTTTCAGTGAGCCTGAAAATATATTAACGGCAACATGTTTCAACCAATGCCATCATAAATATGGATTATCTCTCCAAATTATTTCATAAATTGCAATTAGCACTGGCTGTGCTGCCAGAGAAGAGTGAATCTAAACCATGGCTGCAAAAACACTGAAGGCATTGGCAATGCTAATGAGTAGTTGACTTTTTTTTTTTTTTTTTGGTCAAATCAGATGCTTATTTTATAATTCACAGATGAGGCCACCAGCCCGTTAAGTTACAAATAGCCATGGCAGTGTTTCTTCGGTGCGGTAACATGATGCATTTAAATTGATTTGGTGTCATTTTGCAGCTGAATTAAAACATGCTTTTAAAAGTCACACCATACAGTAAAAGAGGATTTTCCCTATTGAGGGGAAAGTTTCTGTGTTTTTGCAAGAAACTTCAGAATTAATTAAAAATCACACCAGGAGATGTCAAGGGATTTACTTCAAGGCTCAGGAAGGCAGTCCTTTTTCTGGTGAGGCATCCTTCAGTGAGGACAAGCCTGTGTTCATAATTCCATTTTTCATCAAAGTGTGTTTTAATCTCGACATTCTCAGTGCGCTGCAGACACATCTTAACAGGGAATCCACTGTCCTTATCATTTATTTTATTCCCTGCCGGTCTTGCCTAAGCAATTTTAAACTTGAAAAATTATAGATTTCCTCCAACAAATTGCCAGAAAAGACTGCTTACTGTGCATAACTTTGTCAAATGTTCTTAAATTTATGATTTTGCTGTTGAAGCTTTTTCCATCAACAGAATCCAATGCATTTAAAGTATTTCAAGAGTATCAGTTGAAGAAAAATATATTGTATTGTACTCCAAAAACAAAAAAAAAAAAAAAAACTAGTAGCAAGTAGTCAACATCATCCTGCCTTTGGGTCAAGCTAAACAAAGCAGGGAGCAGTATTCGGCCTTGCCAGGGAATTATGCAGGGGAAAATTCAGCTACTGGTCAGACCTAATACTCACTCCCTTTGAAGTAGAGTCTCTGTGGCCTGCAGAGCTGCTTCTTCAGGCCAGGCCTCCAAGCTCCACGTCTGCCAGGCAGGAAATTATGGTGGTCTGACAATAAGGATATGCTAGAAACCTCGGAGGACACATGGAAATGAAAACAGGTCAATTGCTTTCCCTATTTTCTTGTGAAATCAACCACACCGAAAGAACTATACTTTCTGGAGTTACTTTCTTTTTTTTCTTTTTTCTTACTTCAGACGGCACCACCTAGAAAGAAGATGTAAAAAAACACGCGGTGAGATATGAAATCTTTATGGCGTGCCTACCTATTTGGAGGAGTATTTTCTGGAGGTAAAGTTTATTTGTAAGGATGAATTTGCCTGAAAGGCCACCATTCAGAATTCCACTGCTGTTACAAGAACACAGGAAATCAATGAGTCATTTTGCTGTGAACTGCAGATGAACTTACACTTCACTTGTTTATGGATTTTAATTAGGGCCAAATAGTCTCATGAATTTATGTAAAGCTCTCATACAGTCTGTGTACATCACACACTGAGCTGGGGAATAGAGCCAGTGGTGCAGGCTGGGAAGAGAGGTCTGTGCTCTCCTGCCAAAACATTGCATGATGTGAAGTAGGCATAGTTATCTCTGCACTGCGTCTCATCTTTTAGTCCCTTTTCAGACACACTGCAGTTTCCCACTGGATGCCGCTGTGAGTGACACTAGAAACTCATCTCCTATTCCCTCGCTTCACAGCGACGTGTCAGAAGCTGACGAGATGTAGAAGCCAAGCTATGAGAGGCAAGTTTGCCCATTTGAATAATGTGCACCTAGGAGAACACAGATTCTCTTCTAGACTCTTTGATGTATTTGCTGTGAAAAGATGACTCCTGACAGTGCCAGATTAAACCCCAGACTCTCTCAAAGTAGCGAGGAACAGTGGGGGGAAAAAACCTAACACCGCTGGAGTTGTAATCTCACTCTGTAAAAAAAACTAAACCACAACACTGGCGGTAAATGATGTATCAGTCACAGTGGGGTGTTTCATTTGACACCCTCGGAGAAAATCACATGTCACTCTTTGAGATTAGAATTAGTTTTGAGGGCTGTTTATTCGGATCTGTACAGAGTCGATGTGTCGTGTTACACAAACCAATATCTGCATAGCTGTATCAGCAAATAGGGAAGCAGAGCAAAATCAATCGTAGCAGAAGAGGCACCGTATTGTGACGGCAGCAGTGACAGGGACTATTGGGAGCTTCAATTGGATGTATGTTTCCCTCGCACTGTGTTTTTTTTTTTTTTTAAATAGATTTTACAATCTTCATCTCTTTTCCTGTCACCCCTCATAAAGGCTCGCCTTTTTAAAATTCAAATTATCCTTTGGGGTGCTGAAATTAGCATCTTGAAATATTCATGGAAAGTTTCAGAAGTTGTATTGTACACCTCCAAGGAGTTGAACAGGTACTGTATCAACACAGCCAGCGTTTGTAAATTTTTCATGGGCACTGTGCAGCAGAACTCAGATCAGTGAATCCTTAACATTACACACACATCAGATGCATTCATTTTCTCTCCTCACTGTCGACCTGATATTCTATCACAACATATTTGTCCCACACAGCTCTCTTCTCTCTTCTATCTGCAGTAATGCATACTTTAGACCATCCATCCCCAAAACACTGGGTTGTAGAAGATTTTGTTTGGGTCGGCAGATAAATTAGCATTTCAAAAAAAAAACTTTCAACGGGAAGCATGAGAGGAAACGAAACGGTAGCCTGTTAACTTTGCCTAAATGCACACGTACAGTATTTAAAAGTTCTCATTGTTTTACTGATGAGAAGAAGTTAAAACAAAGACATAACTCCACTTAATGCCTTTATTTTAGTCTCATTTATAAAATTAAATTGGGATTAGGCAATCTTTTTGAAATGGCTTATTAACCTGTTCGATCCGGAGACGTAAGGCGTTGTGTCAGGTTGAAAACAACAATGGACATTGGGCGCAAGAGTTGATCATTTTATCTTGTGTAGTGTGTCATATTGAACGTCAACCGACAGCAAATCTGGTACAACCCATACCGTCCTCTTTGTGTGACCAGAGACGGGTCCGCTGCGTTTTCCTTTTGTTCTTTTTCAGACAGTATACTTACACAACACTTCAGACACCATTGTTTGTTTACATTCTTGCTCCCGGAAATTGGTCAGCGGCTCTTGAAAGATGGCAAGCGATGATTGATCGAGGTGCGACGTGCAGTCTGCGATGGCTCTCGACCGGGACAAGGCAAGAATTTATGACTCTACAATCTCCTAATCTGACACTATGGAAGGAGATTCCTGCCAGGTTGGTAAAAGAAAAATGGATCAGTATCACATTATATCGTGAAAAAGTTTCTGGTTATAACAAGAATTTTTTCATGCTGTAACAAGGCATTATTAAGAAAGCCATCAGAAAAATCCGCACACCAGAGTAGCTCCCGTAAAGTGGTCACATTTATTAAATGTGACGTTTCGAGCACACTCTCTTCAGACTAGTTCCTTTTTTTATTTACTATTTTCTTTTACGAGGATGTGCATGTTTTTTGGCGATCCAGAACAAGATATTATCACATTATTATGACAACCCTATCAAGTATCAACATGATAACTAAATGTGACACTCGTGCTTAAGGAAACGGTGCATGGAGAACATAAATAGAAGAATATGGATCATTTACGCAGTTTGTCTAACACCTGCTTGATAATATGGTGAGATTCTGCTGTTACTGAACACGGTGAATGATACTGTGACTGAGGATGATTTTAAGATGCTCAGGGCCATGGGCGTAGGTTTCATTTGAACACTGGGAGGACACGTTCAGTTAAACACATCATTTCCTGCATTCTGCCTTTTTCCCACGACAGTTTGTGATGGAAAATGAAAACACAAATATAGACACCAGGTAATGGAATATACAGTGCTTTCAGATATTCTGTGTTGCCTTCAAATATTTATTCCCCCCATTTCGTAACAGCCCTAAAAATGTCTAAACCACAGCTACAAAAAGCAGAGACACAGGTAATTCTTATTAATTTAGTACTAAAAAGTAGCATGTTAAAAAAGGTCTAACCTGCAGATTGATTTGACACATTTGTAGATCTAACGCACTGATTTTCCTTAATAAGCTAAAAACTTTTCACATGGCACCAAAAACCGTCATCCTCACATTGACATATTTTATATTAGCCTATACTTGTATTTTATTTAACACTTATATGAATTTCTATACGTATCTTAAATAAATTCCAATTGGTGAAATTCAACATTCAGACGTCTCACACTGTCAGTAAATCGCAGCTGTAGGTAACGTTGGAAGCTTGTCTGATGTTCTTAACCAGTTAGCAAGGTTTTTATGGACAAGAAACTACTTTAGTTACAAACAAGCAAACAACACACAAGTAGAAAAATAAAAAAAAACACTGATGCTAGTGACTCACATCTTAGTTTTGGCAGTTGTTGACACAAAATGCCCTCATGTTGGACTCTTCTCTCCTGTCTCCTCATGGTTTTCAACCTGTCTGTTTGTGCACAGCTCCAGAGGAAAAGAGGAGACGCTGCTGACACACATCACTACACTGTGCCTTTGTGTGTGAGACGAGAATAACTGTGGAACCGAACATTATAACGGCTTTTCAAAATTAAAGTCCTCCGCCTCTTTCGCGTTTTTATTGGGGAGGGGGACAAATGCAGGTGGTCTGAATATTGAAGGGGTGGGGGGGGGGT
>JAPQRN010000014.1:9509165-9540065 GCA_037367275.1 Coranthus polyacanthus | reverse complement strand
TAAATATTCAGGACCCCCCCCCCCCACCAGAAATCTACGCCTATGCATGGCGCTGCTGAGACATAGAGTCGGTATCTAAAAATATCATGGATTTACCATTAGAACAGGTCTCTTAATACATCCATGGACAGTATCCACTGAGCCTCCTGATCCTCCAGCTGATCAATGAGAAATGACGCTGCCTCCGGCTGATCGAACTCACTCTTCCTCATGCATCATCCATTGCCCTCATTAATAGCAAAATCACCATGTACTGTCGTGCAGACAGGTAAGGGAGTAACTTCATGACCGAGACATGAGATATGAAACTTTTATTCACTTAACTTCACGTGAAACTTTTCACGTTATAACATGATGCTAATCCATTTTTCTTTTCCCAGCAGCTTTTGCATGACACAGTGACCATAATTTATGTCTCTCATTTAAAAAAATATATATTACCGTCAATGTTAGAGGCTTTGAAACGAGTGGCACAAGTAGTGAAATTGTAAAGACTGCAACAATGGCAGGAATCAGATCATGGAAACAATTTCATGTCTGGAATAATTCCTCATTGCACAGAAAAAATGTGTACACTTGTGTTCACCAGGCAGTCTATCAGTAAACTATAAAGATTTGGGCTGTTTACAAAGACAGTTTTCTTCTTCAATATGTCTGACTAACACAGGTGAATAATACTCAGGATGCTGCAGTGCAAAAAATGTCAGTTGACAGCATAGTTTTGCATTGATGTTGCCACGTTGCCTGGACACTTATTTCCAATGTTAAGAATGTACAGAATCATGAATAGAATTGCTTTATAATAAACAGAAACAGCTGCTGTTAAAGCAGACTCCTGTACTTTGACATTGAGGCATTGTCGTATTCTGCCTGTTTTATCTACTCACTCAGTGTGATACAAGGTTATCCACATAACACTCTCAAGACGAGTTTAAGGGGAAAAAACACTGCAGCTGTGCCTAACTTCCTGATGTCCTCACCTTCAAGTGAATCTGTTACTACATCCCTTTCATAGAAGCCATGACAAAAATGTCCCAAGGAATGTGCAAGGTGAAAAAGACAGAAATGATTTACAAAACTCATCCAACCAAATTGATGCACAAAGAAAAACAAGAGAAATGAACAAGGGGTGAAAGGGATGAAATGATATTAGCAAATGGAAATGACAGATGTCAGTCCACATTAAGCGGCAGGTATTAACATCAGACAGATGCAAACACCTGTGAAAGGTAACACAGTTAAAAACAAACATAGAGCAACAATTTAATGTTCAACGCAGACCGAATGTGTTACCCAGATGAATACATACAGTACATATTGTACAGCGTACATACACAGTTACAGTTATGCTGGAAAACATCCCACTGAGCTGTACTTTGGGCCTGGTGACGTGACTCCTTAGTGCTCATTAGCAGAATAACAAACTCGTGGATGTAAACACAGGAGGCAAGGGGCTTGTGTCACAGAACCGGGATCTCATTCTGCTACCAGGCTCGACAAAACCACACATTCATAAGCACGTTAAGTGGGATCATGAAGGTGGTTATCAACTCCCTCTGTCAGCTCAGGCTGACTGACTCTAGCTATGGCCATGCTCACATCAGAAAAGGACAGGATGAAATCAGCCGCATAATTCTCACAAGAACAGCGAACTATACCTTTAAATAGATACGAGGAATTTCAAAATATAATACAGACCAAAAGCAACACAGCTGCTGTAGGCAAAGCCAGGAAGGAGACAGATGACAAACTGTCCACTGTGTGAATGTGGAAGTTAATATTCTAATCATTATCACATTTAAGACTATGATTACAATTTTGTATTCTGTTAAAATAATGCGTTTCTTAGATGTATTATTATGCCGTGTCATGTTAATTTGAGCCTAAAGCTGCAACCCTGGTGCTGTTAAACATTCTGAGACTAAGTAAAGAACAAATGTAAAAACAGAATTCAAAGCGTAAAGTTGGCTTACGGTCAAATATTATAAGATTAACAAGTCAAACGCTTTAGTGCTGTAAGCACCCTCTGTTCTTCAGAGAAAAACTAAAGGGTTTAGATGGACTGTAACTCTTTCCTTCCTTACAGACACTCTCACCATCTGCGCCCTCAGCACTAAGTTTTTTTTCCTCTTCCTTTTTTTAACCACACACTGACGTCCATGGTGTCTTGTAGGAGAATTAATTGGTCAGTAGTGGTCAGTAGGCAGTGCTTTTAGACATTTTCATGCACTATCTGGAACATAAACTGTTCTTAGACCGGTAAGACGTAAACGGAACCGAAAATCCTGATCTTAACCACAGCTTAGCTCATTAACCCCTTAATCCTGCTTCATGATGAATTATTTTGTACATTTGAACATTATCTGTGGTCATTTGTCGTGCTGTCCGTATCTGACATTTTGTGCAGTATCTGGTATCATTAAAAATGGCTGCATCACATTTAGGCATATATCACTTTAAGGCCTTGGAATAGTGCATGTTGGTTCATTGGAATGTGCTCCTGGGGCAACTAAATGGAACAGAGCCATAGTTAATGTTATCAGTAACACCTGTGCTTTGCCTGCTTTTACAAGTCAAAATGTCTGCTGTGAAGAATGTCTATATTTCTCCTGCTGCCTATAGAGGAGGGAGACCAGCAAACCTGCAAAGGAGATGGAGTTTTTTTTTTTTTTTTTTAACACACATCTTATACATTGATGTTTAAAGATTATAGCCTATTTGTAATTTTACATTAGTCTGGCTCGCTGGAAGTACTCTGCAGGAATTCATGTGAATAATTCCGTGTTGCAGTGGCAGCGGTGGCAGGATTATCATTCTCCTTCCTTCCGCTATCCATGCGTTACTGCTATGAAAGTCCCCCTCGCTACACGAAAGAACAACAACCACCGAGCTGCAACAAAACACTGCAAAACTTTTGTCAATGTTCCGTTTAGCTTTGGATTTAGTCATTTTAATACCATGAAGCGCTCCCTTGTGCACACATTCCACCAAAAGTCCCGACGCTATTGTACTGATTCATCAACGTGTAGTGTCTTAAAAGGAGATGTTAATCACAATGTGTCTAGCTGATCCAGTCTGCCCCAAACATTACTACAATAACCACCTTCTACTTCTTCTCGTGTTTCGTGTTGGACCATGGGCAGAGTGGAAGCTACAGTGACTGACTCTAGTGTTACAACGTGGTATTACAAGACAGGCTGGAACGGGGCTAGTTGTTAAGCATGCTAACTGCTGTATCTGATATTTTGGCAATACAGTGACGCTGTTTTTTTTTTCACACTCTGATGATCATTTAGGTCATTTTTAAGAGCACATTATGGCAGATTTGCGCATGCTGTTATTTAGTTATTTAGTCCTGGAAGCTAGTTTTTTTTTTGACGTTGTTTGTTGACGTTGGATAACTCCATTACAAAGCTAATAATTTCTATGTAGAGGTATCGAGTTGGATTTTCTGTGAAAATCCTCATGCTTGCCCTCTAATTCTCAGAGCCTCCATTCTGCTCCTCTAGTGCTGCAACAGGGTGCAACACTAGATATGGCTGGCTTAGAAAGACAGTCGGGTAATGTCAACAGATGACCAGCTCCCAGCACAACACTGACTCAAACACACAAGTTCATGTAAGCACATGAGCATGCATAAATCTTACACAGAAAACCTTTACATTTTTAAGGTAGAAATATTACAAATTGCTTTTTTTTAATGTTCTGAGGCTGAACACGACACAGATCTACATCCGTGGAAGGTGATTATCCTCGGGTGTAAACTAAATGGTTTGATAGTGCAGTCTGATAAACAAGACTCGTGAGACATCTGTCTGCTTTCCGTCTGAGTAAGGACATCGTCATTATTACCATGGAACCACTTTCTGTATGTAGTGTTTCCAATTCCAACCGCATCAGTTAAACTATTTCCTGTAGATTTAATTTGGAGGTATCACAGTGAATCTGAAAACACCCAGAGGATACTGCAAAAGCTTGCTTTGTTTTGAGAAAGTCTTATGAGTGCTGTGACTGACAGACAGCCTCATATAACGTTCTGAAACCATCTTTGAAACCTGAACAGTTGGAGCCAATTTTCCCTCTGCCTCTACCCAGAGGGCCGGATGCAGGACACAGCCATGCTGAGCAACCTGAGACTCTTGGGGGAAATTGAAATTCTCTGCAGGGAGAGAAAGAGGGGAGTCTTTCAAGGGCCTGGTTTGCACCTCCCTTTGCTCCCAGCATGGCATATTTTTAATAAGGGCACTGACTGCCAGTGCACTCCTCTCTTTTCAATATGTATAGCTGGAGGTTTGTTTAACTTACCAAGGAGAGCCAAGATTTGCAAAGCTTCAAACACCAAGCATAAACAGCAGGAGAGCTGGAGAAGGCATGGGACAGGAGTTGCCACCTGTCAATCAACAATGCATTTGGGATCCACGTTTGGCATGTTCTTGGCAATTTTACAATTTATCAGATGTGCAAGAAATGTCGGTAGGCAACCAGCCAACAACTCGGGAAACTTCTTGTCATCCCGAACCTGAGCAGCTGTGAATAAGAATGATCTGAACATCAGTTTGATGGTGTCTGACATCATTCCATCACGTTGCCATACTGAGGCACACTCTAATTAGGATACTCACTTGAGTTTGTTTTTCCCAATACAAGTCTGACAGGAGGAATCAAGTTGCAGTGAGTATTAGATGTTATTCCAGTTAGTTTTTCGAGCAAAACTTCAAAGCATCATGGTTGTGTGCAACAGACAATAATTTTTTTGCTCAGTGCCCATTTGCAGGAGTGATTTCATAGAGAAGACAGGACAAGTGGAGGCGACGAAATGAAGATCAAATTATTCAAAAGTGCTCTGTGGAGAAATGTGGAGGTTGAACAGATGGACAATTAATGGAAGTTAAACTCTGGGCAGTGCATACAGCAGAGGGGTGCATGCTGCAAGAGAATGTTCATTTAAATAAGTTATTTACTTTCATACTGAGTTTTAAAATCTGGAAGCAGTCCAGTACAGATAGCCGCACTTGTCTGAGAAGTAGTTTCATGTGCAGCAGGAAAGGTTCCACTGGCACTGGAACAAGGTTGAGTGCTTGAATAAATTAAGCAACGCAAGAATGAGGGCTGAACTCGAAGTATGCATTTCCACGCATGCCTCTTTATAACTCAAAATCTACGTCAAATGACTGCTGATTGCTGCCAATGTGTAACATGATAACTGAGCATTGTGGAGGCCTATGTCAAACAAATTAAAGGGCTGTCTCATGCTGCCTCTTTCAGCTGCCTCAAGAATGACTTTAACAATGATTTCTGCCAGGGTCTGCTCGTACGTAGAATGGAAAATGCCCACTTTGCGAACACAAAGCTCAGCTGATGCTTCCAAATAACAATTACCAGCACATTAAGAAGTAAGTGAGGAGGTAGAGGGAAACAGAGATGCGGATACAGATGCATGTGGTAGGTTAGATTTTCTAAGCAAATGCATGCGCTCATAAAAGAGAAGATGCGTGTCAGATGCAGAAGAGGGTGAGTGACGCACAATGAATCCATGGCACTTGAAGAGGAGCTCAGACCACAATGAACAATATTACCTCATAACGCCATGTTAAAAGGCTGTAAATGTAACCGTGCTCATTTGTTTTGGTCTGTAGTGCATGGATAATAGAGCACAGAGATTGCATCAATGATGTAATTGTTTTGGATCTAAATGGATCTGCTGCAGTTTGAATAAAGAGGTAAACTGGGATGCGACCAGCTGACGGCGAACCATCTGTCAGTCAAACAAACATTTGCAGCATGGAACAATAACGGTCGCTATTGAAACCGCTTCTAAAAAGGTATATAGTGGCCAGTTATCTTAAGGCTGTGAAGATTTGCATTGGCTGGCTGCAGGGTGTACAGACTCTCTTGCTTTCATCCAACAGTTCCCTGGCAAACAAATACTGTAGATGCTGAAAAACTTTATCTTTCTACTCTCTTAAGTTTTATTCTGAATAGAGTTTTGAAATCTGGATTGTATAAAGGCAATTTCCACCACAGCTGTTGCTAACAGATGATCACATGGACTCGAAAGCTTTGTGTACAACAAAATAATAATAACATAATTAGAATTATATTATTAGGAAAACCATTAAAAGGCTCAAAAAGGGAATTTAGTAGTGATTGATCCTTTTCAGATTAGGCAAGCGATGAAGTGGAGGAACATGCTGGAAGTCTGGAAGTCCAATTTTTTTCTCTTTTGTTAAAAAATTGGCCAGTTTTCAAGTCCTCTCTAGAATGTAGTGTTTATGTATATAATGCAACCTGACTAATATGATTTCAAGATCACTGTTTAATATGAGACAGCTTTTTTTTTTTTTTGCGGTGCATCTCGTCTCCATATGGATGGAAGATTTTCATCCTAAAAGAGACTGCTGTTCTTGTTTCCTGCAGCGATCCTGATAAGGCCAACTGTGTGCCTGTAGCGTGTGCTTTCGTACTGTGGTGGGGAGAAAAAAAACATGCAACAGTGGTCCCTGTGGGATAGCTTGCTGCCGAACACACATGTGAGCTGGCTGCATAGAGAAAGCGATCCATCATTAAATGAAGATGCTGCACAGAAACCTAATATACACGGAGAATGAGGTGATCAATGAGCCCACGTGTTAGGACAGGCAAATGTCACACTTTTCTCAAAGGAGGGGGTTCTTTCGAGGGTATTGGATGCCTTTTTGTTGCCTCGGGAAATGTGTTGCAACTGAGACTGGAGCTGAAAAGGGGTAATAAGATATTGAGGGCAAAAATTATTAATTTTCATTTGTATATCTTAATGAAATCTAGGCTATCCAGTAATGAATTCTTCTTATTGTATCACCTCAAATGCAGGTAAAAATGTCAAATGGTAAAAGGAGTTCTAACAATGTCTAAAGTTAATGATTTTTTTTTTTTTTTTGGGATATTTTTTCCACTTTTGTAGGATAAAAGGAGTAATATGTAACATGATAGATGAGCATTGTGGTAGCCTACGTCCAGCAAATGAAAGGGATATCTCTTGAGGCAGCGATAATGTTTCAAATAAATGATATTTTGAGGTGCAGGAACTCCTACTTTTGTGCTCTATTAAACATTTTACCACCGAAGAAACCTTTTAAGATGTCATTCCTTACAATACTAGAAACTGGCCGGTACAAATGCTGACATTAAAAATAATGTTTTTCTAAAAAGGGTCTGAGTTATCACAGCTTGTTTGGGTTTTTTTTTTTTTTTTTACCCCCTGGAGCCCCAGCCTTAATATTGAATATGAACTTGTGTTAAACACTGTTAGGAGAAAAGCAAAAATTGTCAAATGAATGTGCTGCCTTCCCACTCTTCATGATGAGGGTGGTGAGATCCTGAAGTCACGGCTCCCTCTACAGTTAGTACAGTGGAAATTTTCCATCCAGTGGAAGAAAACAATCAAACTGACTGTGTTGAACAGTCGGGAGGACACAACGGAGACGCGTCCGAGGATTAGACACATATACCGGCTTTACTTGTGAGATGTGTGTCTCGAAAGGCACGGGACGCGTTGATATCCGTGCGTCGTAGGTCTTCCTCTGGAATATCCATCGTTCGGGAGCCTGATTTACTATTTCCTGCGGACAATCGGAAAAATGTCTCATTCTTTGAATACTTGAGGAGTGACGACAACTTTCCTCTTTTCAGACTTCACCATACTAATCGCGGACGATAAAGCATGGAACAAAAAACGAGAAGACTGTATTTAACAATGCAGACAGATACATTTTCCGAAAGGGATTTTGCCAAATTAAGCACCGGCTGTTAGAAGTCTCTGCACCGGGGGTGGGGGAGTGGAGGGGGGGATACTACCAAGCAATGTTATCTGCGGAGATGCGTTGTTTGCTGAGGTTCATGTACATGGATGTTGCAGCTTGGTCGGGCTGCACACGGAGCCTTTGGATGACTGTGATTGGACCGGACACAGACTGGGGCTGACTGATGTTTTGTCCGAGAGGAAATGTTTTGGGGAGGAGATCAATATGAGTTACTGGCGCACGCAAGGGGGGAGATGCCAGTCGTCAGGAGCACCCATATTACCATGAGGACGGAGGAAATCATGCCCTTATAAGACAACGATTTTTTTCTTTCTTTCTTGGATTTAAGATGAAAACAGACCCCGGAATATTTTTTCCTCCATCGTATTTAATGTGACGTTTTTTTTTTTTATGCCTTTGAAAACAGTTTGAAGATTGTTACAAGTGGAGGTTGATAGTGTTTGTTCTTGCACTGAAGTTTCGCCCCCTTTTTATTGACTATCATGCATGGGACATTCACAATATATCTTATGAAACTTTATGGATTAATGCACATCTAACTGTATATTTCATCTAGACCCGAAGTTATGGGACATTACAGAAACAATTTTAGGAAGAAAGACAATCTGCTGTCTTATTTTTTCATACTGTAAAATGTATTCACACATGCCCAGAAGCATGGCAGTTAACTGGGTTGTATATTCTATGTTTTTGCTGCCACTGTTTGCAGTGGGAATGACTTTCTCGGGGGTCTTTAATGCCACAGACAGAGACATTTTAACAGATGACTTGCTGCAGGTTAAGCCCACACAAGACAGAGCAACAGAGCGGTGGAAACTCCAGTCTACCGATTCCCATCCCAACCTATATTTTAACCAAGTAGATGTGTTACACTTGAGGCAAAGGTCCTCCACCACCCACAGTCACATATTTAAAGTCATCCGGGCAGCAGTGCTCACCATGTTGTCTAATGTCCACTTTTACATGCCCCCTGTAAAACATGAGGAGTTTACTAGCAAGTGGAATGAGATTTATGGGAACAACCTGCCTGCCCTGGCTCTCTACTGCCTGTTGTGCCCGGAGGACTCTCCAGCCCTGCAGTTTCTTATCAAGTTCATGGATAGGATGGCCGAGTACCCGGACTGGAAGGTGACCAGTGCACCTAACGATGAGGTACCAATGGCTCACTCTCTCACTGGCTTTGCTACTGCCTATGACTTTATTTACTCTTTCCTGGATGAGAGGCGGAGAGAGATTTACCTCAAGAAAATTCGCTCTGAGACGGAGGAGCTGTATGAGCTCTCAAAATACAGGGGATGGGGGAAACAGTATCTCCAGAATCATCAAACGACTAACATATTAGCCGTCCTCACTGGTGCACTAGTGGTTGGATCACATGATGACCCAGAGACAATGATATGGAAACAAGTGGCAGTGAACTATATGGAGAAAACAATGTTTCTCCTAAACCATGTTGTTGATGGGTCCCTGGATGAGGGAGTCGCCTACGGGAGCTACACCGCGAAGTCTATCACACAGTATGTCTTCTTAGCTCAGCGCCATTTCAACATTGACAACATGCAGAACAACTGGCTCCGGGGACACTTCTGGTTTTATTATGCCACTCTGTTGCCGGGGTTTCAGAGAACAGTTGGCATCGCAGATTCTAACTACAACTGGTTTTATGGCCCAGAGAGCCAGCTTGTGTTTCTTGACACATTCATCATGAGGAATGGAACGGGTAACTGGCTGGCTCAACAGATTAGAAAGCACAGACCCAAGGATGGTCCCATGGGGCAGTCGTCAGCGCAGCGCTGGGCTACACTTCACACAGAATATATCTGGTACAACTCCCACCTCATACCGCAACCTCCCCATTATTTTGGCAAAGCTAAGATGCATATTTTCTCAAACTGGGGTGTGGTTACCTATGGAGCGGGGCTGCCCAATGCACAGGGTAATACTTTTGTCTCCTTTAAGTCTGGCAAGTTGGGTGGCCGTGCAGTCTATGACATTGTCCATGACAAGCCTTACTCCTGGGTGGACGGCTGGAACAGCTTTAACCCAGGACACGAGCACCCAGACCAGAATTCATTCACTTTTGCTCCGAATGGACAAGTGTTTGTGTCTGAAGCACTTTATGGTCCAAAGTACAGTTACCTTAACAATGTATTGGTGTTTAGTCCGTCACCCACCAGCCAGTGTAACAGTCCGTGGGAGGGTCAGTTAGGGGAGTGTGCAAAATGGTTGCGATGGACCGATGAGGGGGTGGGTGACGCTAGAGGGGAGGTGATTGTTGCCTCATCACACAGGGACACTATGTTTGTAAGCGGTGAAGCTGTGGCAGCTTACTCCCCGGCCATGAAACTAAAGAGTGTGTACAGAGCCTTGGTTCTGCTCAACTCTCAGACCTTGCTGGTGCTCGACCATGTAGAGAAGTCGTCTGAGTCACCTGTGAAGTCATTCAGCGCTTTTTTCCACAATCTCGACATTGACTTTAAGTACGTTCCCTTCAGATTCATGGACAGATATAACGGCGCGATGATGGACGTGTGGGATGCTCATTATAAAATGTTCTGGTTTGACACCCAGGGTCACAGCCCTGATACCAGGATACAGGAGGCAGAGCAGGCGGCTGAGTTTAAAAAGAGGTGGACTCAGTATGTCAATGTCACTTTTTCAATGACAAATACAGTCAGCAGAGTGGCTTATATTTTACATGGACCTTATGTCAAAGTTTCTAACTGTAAGTTTATGGATAATAGCAAAAATGGAGTGAGACTTTCTTTAACTATAAATAACACAGAGAATATAGTGTCTATTGCTACAAACTACAAAGACATAGGAGCTAGGTTGACTTATTTAGGTTTCGGAGGTCACTGTAAAGTTGAGGATAGATATCAAATTACTCGATATGGCCTTGGGACGCAGCTCATCCCAAAGCAAATCAGTAGCGATAATCAACTGTTTGACTTTGGGTTTACAGTCAATGTAATAGCAGGGGTTGTTCTCTGTGTGGCTATTGGATTTTTGACAATGCAGAGAAAGTTTTATGTGTGCTTCAGCAGGCTGATGCGTTACGCCCTCCTCTCTGTGCTCATTCTGTGGATAGCCGAGCTGCTGTTTGTGTCTAACAGCTGCGATCAGCTTCTCTGTGGGGTAAAATGGAAAGGTGCGGGTGCCAAAAATGAAGTAAACAAACAAATCAGACTGCACGAGCAGCACCGGCTCCCCCTCCCCACTGTCATCATAACAACTCTTCCCGGATCGGGATCAGAAATACTCAAGCACCTTTTCTACAACAGCTCGGACTTTGTTTACATAAGGATTCCCACTGAGCACGTGGACATTCCAGAGACCGAGTTTGAGTTTGACTCTCTGGTCGATGCCTGCGAGTGGTCAAGGTCAGACGCGGTGCACGGACGGTTTAAGATTATTCAGGGCTGGCTGCATTCGCTGGTCTACAACATCAAGCTACACTTGCAAAATATTCAGCTGGTCGAGGGCAGCAGGGTCAAACAGCCCCAGAGAGTCAGCCCCTCCAGAGACAGAAAGAAAAGATTCAGGAGGCGAGAGCCAGCGTCCGAGCTGAGGGGCAAACTCAGAGCCAGTCTGGACAGAGACGCAGAGTATGTTAGGGAGATGAGACGCCACGTTGCTGAGTACCCTAACGCTCGTGTTGTCCTCAACATGCGAAGTGGAAGCTGGGCACTTAAACTGCCTTTCATACAGGAGGTTGTGGGACAATCCTTGAGGACAATCTATTTAGTCAGAGACCCTCGAGCTTGGATTTATATCATGGTGTATAATAGCAAACCTAGCCTTTACTCTCTTAAAAATATTCCACAGCACCTTTCCTTGATATTCAAGGAGGACGCTGTCAGGGATGGGTGCCCAACTGTGGCACCAGAGTTTAAAATAATACAGAGGCTGCTGTCCCGTTCAGAGACAAACCCTGTTATGATACTCGCTCATCTGTGGCTGGCTCACACCGCAGCAGTGCTGAGGGTCAGTGAGAGCCTCCCCGAGGAGTCCTACCTCCAAGTGAGGTTTGAGGACGTGGTCAACTTCCCTCAAGAGACTGCCGAGAGCATACACACATTTCTGGGGGTGCCCGTTTCACCCGCAGCCCTCAACCAACTTATATTCACCACCTCCACAAACCTGTACAATCTAATGTACGAAGGGGACATTTCACCAGCCAACATTAACATGTGGAGACAAAACATGCCTCGGAAGGACGTGAGACTCATAGAGGACATATGTGGGAGTGTGATGAAAAGGCTGGGTTACATCAGGTTTGCCAGTTGACTTACTGCTGCTGGTCAGCTGACTTAAGCTCTTGTTTACTGTAGCTCTCAGTCTGTTTGAGTTCTGTAAAGTTGTTTTTGTTTTTTTGCACTGACCTTAAATTTTAAGAAGTTAGAAGAGACAAAAAAAATGGGTAGCATTACTGTCTGTGTTCATGTTTTTTTTGTTTTTTTTTTCTCTTATTTGTGTTTGTTTTGGTATATGTAAGATATTGTACCAACGACAGCAGCAGATGTTTGTGCGGGAGGAATATTTTACATTAAAACGGGAGGAAGGGAGCTTATGTTATTATTCCTCTCCCTTAGTCGCCCTTCACACATACTTGTAGCGCTCTGTTATTGAGTGAGACTTAAGACCTTTGCTGTCTTACATGCAGTTGTGTCTTAAAGAGGAATGCCACTGAATATAAGCATAAAACATGATTATTGCAGTGTCCTAGGACGCTCATTTTCTCAGTGAAGATTATATAGTACGTGTCAGTGAGAGATCTAAATCATCCCTAATCGGTGATGTCAGAAAGATGTCTGTGCAAAATCCATATTTGTTATTGCTGTTTTCTTTTTAATTTTTTGGGAGGGGGATCAAAAGATAGTTACTGGTTTGGAACAGATACATTTTGAAGCTCATTAAGAATTAAGACTTATTAACAGTCTTGGTTTCTAATTTGTAGCTTTGGGAAAGAATTTTCACAAGTAATAATTTGGCTGTCATGAATTTTAATGTACGAACTTAAAGTGCTTTTTCCCTTTAAAATCATTTTAAAAATGCTGCAATGTATAGACTCTTTTCCGAGCTAAGAAGAAAAACATGACAGTAGCGCTTTACTGCTATGATATGAACATTTAAATGATATGGATTGTGTTTTTAATATAAAGGATACTGCAGTAGATGGCAAATGTGCCATAAAGGGATTTTATTTGAGGCTTAAAAATGTCATGACGACTTGGTGGCTTAGCACTTTCACAGGGACTTTTTTGATTGTATGTGGGATTCAGTGCATTTTTCCAAAGCTAACTTATACTGTATGTTCTCAATTAGCTTGGAAATATAAACCTCTGAAGATGTATAAACCTCTGAAGACATTACATGTAGAAGAAAGAAAGTTTAGAGTATTTATGGGTTCCAAAGACACATATCCCAAAGGATCAGAAGTGAATATGATTATTATAACTCCCTTTGGCATTTATTGAATTAGATCAGAGGGAAGTGCTTAATAGGGATCAAACTGAAAAAAGAAAATACTGTCAGGCTTGACACATTTCTAGTCTAAGCAATTTCCAAAGCACCCCCCTCAGCTACTCGTATTAATCTGCAAAATGCCGTAACTGAGGCATACCCTGTGTTTTATTGCTGTACTATCTTCACTAATGCCTGGAGGAGAGGCAAACAGCACAAGTTTCCATTTCCTGTCCCGGTCAATCAGATATCCAATGATATTTTGGGCCTTTGTCGTGAAAGATTTCAGCAACAGCAGACTTGAGCGGGGGTGAATATTAAGTACAGTAAAAAAAATTAAAAAAAAAGAAAAAAAAAAAGAAAAGAAAAAAAAAAGTCAGAGACCATTTCTACTCTGTGATATTATGCTCTTCGGCCAACACGCTGGGCAAAAATGTATGCTCCTCAGTAAGCTTTGATGCTGTCTTGCTTAAACATTTCTGTAGTGCAAATGGATCACATGTGATATGCAGATGGTTCATTCTCATAGACTCTCCATTGCATTTGTACACAAAAGACATACTGTGCCCATTCGGAAAATATCTATCTTTTCTCGGCTAGAAACAGTCCTGTTTGTTTTCCTCTCTATGAACACTGAAACCCTTGACTGCCTGGAAAACCCGTTTGATGTTTGTGGTCTTTGAATGTGTAGACTTGGCAGACATGCTTTCACTTTGGTGTTGCAATCCTGTTACCAACTCTGTTTTGTATTTGCTCGTGGGGATATGGTTCCTTGCTTCTGTGGCCTTGAATTACAATCATTTCTTTTTAACGGTTTTATGTGGGCTCTGGAGCAGAGGGTGGAGATAATGTAAAGAAAATAATAAATTCATAAATATATTGCCTACATTGTTTGGATGCATTTGTATCACAGAGACTGATATTGCAGTCATATTTTAGCACGTGATTATACAACATGAGTCATCATTATACTGTTATTATACTCATGTTGAAGTAGCCATTATCCGTCCCTACAAAAGGCAGAGCATACATTTTAATTTACATGGTGTCTTTTACTATGGTTACTGGTAACCCACTGGTAGAATGTCTACTTATGCAGATGTCTCTGTGCCGACACAGTTATGCTGCGGCAAAATCTCCATTTTATTAGACACGGATGACAGAAGCCTAATTGCTTATTTGGGTGACGTGCATGACAAGGAGGAGCCAACAATTAAAAACATGTCAGGAAATTCTTATGTCATGCTCTGACTGAGATGAGGACTTGAGTCGCATTAAACATGCTGTAACTGGAGCAGACTTTTGAAAGAGCACATTCTGTGTGTCTCATGTCTGAGAATGGTCTCAATGAGTCAGTCATTTCATTACTCATTTGTTCTTGATCCCTCCTGTAACACTCTAATGCTTGGCAGGGTCCTCTGTGCCTAATCCTTCCATGCAGAGGCACATTATCCAGTGAAAAAACCTCCGGCAAATGCTTCTGAAGGGAGGGTTCTTCAAGTCTGGACTTGCACCCACTGTTTGTTAGATTATTTTGATTCACTTTAGCTGATGCAAGGAACGATAGAAAATTGAAAGTGCAATATCAAGATTCAATTTCAATCTATATTCTGATTCCTTATGTGTAATAGGGGAGCTAATACATTCACATCCAGTGAGTGATATTACCTTTTGGGATGTAATAGGTTACTAGGTTATAGATTACTAGTTATCCTGTGATAAATATATAATGTACAGCTTTGGAAATAATTATTAGACCACCTGTGATTTTTCTGTCAAAATGTAATATAACAGCCCCTCAACACTGATCATTTTGTGGTTATATACAGATGATCGGATTTGATATAGTGACAAAATGCATCCATTAAATTATGTATATGAACAAAAGATGTTGAAATAGTAAAATCTTACTCCAGATGACCAAAAGCGTTTATGAGACACCATGTGCATCAGCCACACGAGGTTGAGACGAATCCAAAGGGCATTTATAAATCAACCAAGAGGTGTCTGATGAGGAGAATGCAGCCATTTTGGTGCTTGATGAAGAGGAGGGCCGTGAAAGAGTCATTGTTAAGAGACTAGGAATCAGCAAGACAGCTGTTCATTCCAAACTCCAGAAGAAAACGCAGTACGACTCCAGCAAGATCCGCGGGGGAAGAGGCAGAAAAAGCATTTCAACACCATGACACACTGGTCTAACGATTACTTCCAAAGCTGAATCATGTCTTCAGTAACCATTTTGATTACTTCATGCTTCTAACGTATTATATCTGATTAGCTTTTGATTACTTATCTAACAAACGTTTTAAATTGGACGATAATGCTAAAAATATCAACTGACACCAACCTTGTACAGTGATGTTAGAGCCTTTTTCTGATTTATGAAGGAAAATATTGTCTGATGACGTGACCACTTGTACATATAAGCTTTTTACTAAAAAGAACGTATTTGGTTTTAACCCCCTTTGTAACCGTCAACACTGTAATTTTATTACATACATTTCCCTCACACATAGTGGACTTTTAAAGGCCGATATACTGACGATGGTTTGGAGCAGGAAAAACAATGAATCCTTTGATATCATCCAGTGGAAAAAAAGTGACACTGTTGGAAATCAAGTATTTGACCTCTAGAGAAACTGCTGAACTGCTGAACTGAACATCTCGGTCAAAGTAACAACAGTGATTAGTAAAAACAGGTGATTTTAGGAGCATTTTCTACATTTTTTTAACTCTTATTTTCCTCAAAGTCACTAAGTCCAGATGAGAAGCCTGATATAATAATTGTTTGTAAAATATCCCATCCATGCTAATCAGTCTATCTACTATAACTGTTTCCTATTACATTCAATTAATTACAATACATGCAATACATTCTCTGCTACATGTAACTATAGCTACTGCCCCACATTGGTTATTAACATTAGAACCATAACCCTTCATTTAATGCTGAAAACTGTTAGTAATTGCTGTATAAATGCATTAATAAAACATGGCTGATTTCCTCCAGCAGGCCTTGTGAGCTGCCACCATTTATTAACTGTTCATCAACATTTTCACCTGGAGACCTGATGCATTAAACAAACATCCTCCATTAATGACTTATTTACATTTTGAATTGCAGATGACTTGTGTATTTGTAATTTTCTTGACTTTTGTGTCTCACTAACATCCGTAACCATAAACCCAGTGGCTTATTAGAGTGAAAAAACAATCTTTCTGTAAAAATATATTATTCACATAAGGAAAAAAAAACTGGGCTGCCATAGAAATTTCCCATTTGAAAATAGCATTGCAAATGCCTGCTGCAGAGAAAGACAAATATGCTTTATGGAAGCCTTTTGAAGTCTGATCACAAGAAGCAGATTTGCAGAACTAATTTAAGCTAGAAGGTTGCCACATAGATTATCCTTGATGTTTGATAACCAATACATAATCATTGCATAAAATAAGGTTTTGCACAGCAAATGATGAAAAGCTGCGTTTTTAATCTTGTTCCGCGTTGAAGCTTGGGTATGTGATCAAGTAGCTTTCTCAGTCTATTAACTACATGGAGGTTATCCAGATTGAAAAGGGGGACTCAATTTCAGCTGAAGTAGTCATACCCTTCCCTTTTCCACCTTTATCTTTCACAGTGGCAAATCCGAGTCCCAGGAGAGCCTCTCCCTTGCCGGCAGCCATCGCTCCTGCCACCGCTCATTAATTAACCTTTGCTGCAGCCGCCATCAGTCAGAGAGCAGCCTGATATTCTGGAGAGGAGTAATCATTGATACTGTATAAGGCTATTGTGCTGGAGAATTAGCCCGCTAATGGAGAGCAACACCATCATTGTTAAGAGTTTCAAAACTTAAAAATGAATTTGATGTGCATGACTTGACGTATCAGCCTGCCCTTCAGATGACAGAGGAGAGGTTTAGGGGATACGTTCAGACTTTACTTATAGGCCCTAAGCAATTGCGCTCTGCTTTATAGTTCATCACCTTCACTTTGGTAAACAACGCCTATGAAGTCCTCAGGTTCCACTGTTGAAATTTACCTACTCATGACGTGTCTGTGCATGGATACGGAGCAGCACATTTCCCAGAAATCGCTACTAATAAGAGTTGACTTGCGAGGAAATATGGCACATTGTCAATTTGCAGCTGGTGGCAAGTAATTTCTGTCGTGAAAATGGGATCTTCCGTGCCAATAAAGCACAGCGGCAACTGCTAATGAAGCCCAGTCTGGTTTTGTAGCATAGGGAAATCAGACCAGATGAGGCTTTTTGAATTTCACTTCAGGCAAATCTTTATACAGAGGCAGGCTCACAGTTGTTTATCAAAACACTCCTTAAGTTTACACAGTCATTACTGCCAATTTCTTTCTTTCTTTTTCTTTTGAGGTGTGATAGAATAAATGATTGCAAGCTGTATTTGTCAAAATGAGATAATACCACATTGGTTGTTGACTAGGACAAATAACAGCACGTATATAATTATTGAGTTCTCTGAGGATTTGACTTCCAAGGTCCTTCATAGCTCAATCAATTTTTCATTTATAATGCAAACAAAAAGTTTTAAAGGAGTCGGCTCCTTTTTTATTTAAGCTTGGAGTTTCTCTGACCATTCTTCTGTCTGAAAGTCAAATGAAAGTCTGCGGAAATTGAATTTTCACTGCTTAGCAATATGACATGACAGAGTTTGCTTTGAGAAGTTTCCGACTTTTTGACTTTGAAAGTGAGCCCCCCTCAGTATATACCAATATCCTGTCAGCTTAACCTGTCTCTCTTGACATTTTAGTTAATCCCCTCTCTTGTTCTGTATATCATCGACAGTTTGCAGGGCAGATGGAGCTCAGAGACTTTCAGAAACTGAGCCACTGTGCAGGGCTCCTCTCCTATTTCAACCGCTGTGGTTTGCTGGCTGAGCAAAAATGAGCAGAATGATGTGTAAGCTGGAAAAAGAGATACAAGGAGAATAAAAGCGTCAAATCGACCAGATGATTTAGCTGTTGTCACTAACTTGAGTTTACCAAATCTGTTATGGAAAGGGTTAGCCACTGTTGGGATTTAATGAGCTGTTTCTGCCTATTAAAGCAAAGGGTGGCCATGCTGCAGCGTCTGAGGCCTCGTGTTATTCTGAGGTGTAGGATTGAGTCCAGCTGGCTGGCCGACAGACAGACGGGGGAGAGGCCCTTTTTCCTGGATGACACACTCAGTAGTCCTTCATTACTGGGACCCAGAAACCATAACCCGCCTGTCAAAGTGCTGCCGCGGCCACTGCTCTCCTGAACCATGTATGGGCAGGCCATGTCTGCCTACAGTTGGGGATCATTTTCATGTTTTATGCTCAACACAATAGAACTGGTAGAAAAAGATACAGAGGGATGAGCAAAGGGAGATAAATATATATGGGGGCGTCCCATCCAGCCTAATTACATCAAGCATGAGTCAGTGATCTCTAATTAGTGGAATTTATGTCTTGAGGAGAAGTAACGGTCTCTCTGACACTGGTCACAGTGTGCCTTGGAAATTACAGTAGAGCAACAGCTTGGTGTAAGGTCTCTAAATGAAATAACTAATGCGGTGCCTACCTTCAATTACATATTTCCGTCTCATACTGTAGACTTTTGATAGACACACAAGAAAGAATTGACAGAAGACATCACTCAGTGAGGAGTGTGTGCACTGTGAGCATTGTAGATAAGCAAAGTATTGTAATGCACACAGACTTTACATCATCTCCTTCCCATATACTGTATATCCCAACAAGTGTGGCTATCTATACCTCTGGAACTTATCCAAGAGAGCATTGCTAACTTGAATGAAAAATATGTAAAAAGAATATATATACATACACACATATACAGTATATACATGTATATACAGTGCTTAACAAATGTATTAGACCACCACCCAATGTAAGGTTTATGCCACAGCTGCCCTAAATTAAGAGCACTGGTAACTACCAAAATCATTTTTATGTTTCTGTAATGGTTAATACATCAGTATGCAGAAGCTCTTTAACCGAAATGATGTTAAAATATACTTAATATTGCCATCCATGAATTTTCAAATTTATACTACTATTTTATCAAATAACAGAAAAAAAATAGTAAAGTACATTATTATTTCTTGATTTAGATGTCAAAATATAATTATTTACTTGCATTCCTGAACCAAAGAATTAGTTTTGGTGGTTGAACGTTATGCTTGATTAATTTGCGACTTCTCAGAGAAGCCCAGTGAGCCGGCTCAAATTTGGGTATAAAAAGGTGAATTCAATTTCAAATTCCTCATTCCTGTTCAAAATGGTAAAACAACAAGAGCTGACTGGAAATGAAAGAGTCCGCATTAAAGCACTTCATGATGCTGATATGTTTTCTCCTTTTTATGACAGGTGGTCTCATAAATTCGTTAAGCACTGTATATAAAATAATCCTTCTCAATCACGGCTGTCTGTCACACTAGAAGTGTGTGGTGCATTTATCTGCAGAGACCCTGTCCTCTGCCTGTTTCTTACTATCCTCCTGTTTTACTGTGTTTGGGACGTTTCTGGGTGTAGCAAATGTAGGACCGTCTAACACCAGACTATGTCGGCCACAGCAGGCGGGCGGAAGCCTTACGGTTGTATGAAAGTGTGGACATATTTATTTACATTTTAGAACATAACCTCTGTGAAACAATCACAAAATACCATTTCATTTCTCTATTCCACAGCTGTTTTCTTGCTAATGAAACCTCTTTTTTAAGTAACCTAGCAATCACACTATAGGCTCTGACAACAGAGGTTTTTTTTTTTTTTTTGAAAGAGACATCATTGTCTCCTGACAGGCCATAGTAGACGAGGGACATTCATCACTCTTTTCTTATCCCCTGTGATTTTTAGCTGGAAAAGAAGCCAGATGGTCAGATTCTCTGTTGTGGTTGTGTTCCACAGAGATTGTCCTGGTGTGCTTTGAAGTGTGTATCTATATGGACAGACTCCCTTGCACAATTATGTATAGTAAAATATGAAATGAAAGCCGTAATGTAAGTGCAGGTCTCCCAGTACTGTTGGAAACAGGCTCCCAGCAGCAGCCTGTTTCCAATAGTACTGGGAGAAGTTAGCTTTCAAGGCTTTCTGGCAGAAACATTTTCTAGCAGAAAAGGTTTAGAAAGTCAGCTGAGGCTGTATAAAGAGTGAAAAAGTTCACACATAGGGCAAGTCATAGTGGATGAATGGGTTGTACACAGATTACTGTAGTTCATGACCTGAGGGAAACTATGATTTTTAGATTTTCAGTTTGCAGTTGCAGTTTGGTTAAGCTTAGGCACTGAAACTAGCTGATTTGGTTTAGGAAGATCATGGTGTGAGTTAAAATAAACCCTTTTACTATTGTACAACAAAAGCCTTTCTACCAGAAAACCCTGAGGGTAAACTTCTCCCATGTGCACTTCCAACCAGAGACGAGCGGGTCTCTACAGTGGCAGATGTGCCAACCAAGAAGTAATTCTACTTATATGGGACCTGAACTATGCTGCATGCTGATCAGGGCTGCAGTTTCGAAAGCACAATAATTCAACTGTTGTGAGATCTGGATAGCTTCAAGAAGTCTAGAACCACCTGCTACATAATCACCCCTTTAACACACAAAAAACCTGAAGCTAAGGAAAGGAAGCTACACATTTTAGAATTAGAAGTTTTGAGTTCATAAGGCCTCAACCTCAAAAAAAAAAAATACATAGGGGACCTTAATTCAGCATTAAGACTTTATGGTCGTCACAGGTAGAATGGATAAAAGAAACAACAAAAAAAACAAGTTGCAAAAGCGGTAATCATTGCTGTTTCATAGCGATGATGATTTCATAAGTTACAGCAGCTGTTAAATTGTTCTTGATGTTCTGTCCAAAAATGACATGAAAGAGACAGGGACATCTGTCTTTAGTCTGCAGAATGTCCACTCTGGTATTTGTCTGGATAAGGCTAGTTACAGCAAATTAAGAACGGACGAAACACACAAAACATGGGACTTTGCACCATTACAGCCCCTTAAAATAAGAAGTTGGAACTTTAGAAAAGAAGATAGACCACGTTCCTTTTACAGATTCAATAATGGAAAGTAAAACTCAACCTTGCTCAGTTCAACAGAATTATGCTGCTACAACCTTATTTAATGTGATATGACCTGCACCTTATGCTACTAGCCTTTGAGCTATTTTTAGAGAGAAATTAGAGTTTTTTTTAGCCAGTGTATTAACACCTGTAGTGACCCCAGTATTGAAAGAGCATTGCAAACTCCACACAGAAAGGCCCGGCCCTGGCCAGGCGTTGAACCCAGGGCTGTCTCGCTGTGAGGCAACAGTGCTAACCACTGCCCATCCATGCTGTTTGCATCTCTTATACACAACATTTTAGTTCAGTCAGGTTGCTTATTTTAGCTTATGTTATGCTTATGTTGTCCTCAAAACATCCTGTTTCAAAATATGCTGGTTTAGAAAAAAAAAAAAAAGACCTAAACACCTATTATATGGTATCATCTTAAAAATCCAGGCAGTTTGTTGAAATTGCTAGCATTCAGACAGTTTGTTTGGAGTAAATGAAAAAAACAGGGTGGTTAGAATGAGTTGTGAATTACTTAGGGGAAAGCAACTGCTGCATAGGAAAGTAAAAAAAAAAAAAAAAAATCCTGCAGATGTTGCTGCCTTTCAAAGATAAAGCACTCTGGGAATCCAGGGACTGAGGAGTGATGCACATGTAGTCCTTCTTATTTTAAACTGGTAGTAGATGAGGTACTGCTCCAAAACATTAGCTTGCAGCTGTCCGTCCTCTGACTTTTAAATGCAGGACAACAATCTTGCGTAATGGCAGAGAAGTTAAGTAGAAAATATCAAAGTAATGTTTGTTTACCACCAAATGTATCACTGGAATCAAAGAAAAACAGGAGCGTAATGGATGCTGCTTCGATGCCAGATTAGATTCTTTAAAGTATACTTGAGAGGTAGACCAATTCATCTCTTACTCACTCACACTTTCAGCCATGAATGCCAAAAAGAAATGTGGGACACCCAATGCTTAGGCTCTTGTACAACAGCACACCTAATTTAGAGACTGCACACCTCAAAACGTTTCTCAGAATCTGCTGTAAATACTGATTTATTTGTATCTTAATTCTCAACTGCTGCCCTCCTGACTCTCGGGGTTATGTCTTAAATCAGGACTGTTATTAAGCCGGGACATTCTCCTCTGTCACAGCAAAAGTTAGTTTTAATAATTGATCACTCCTGACAAACCAAGTGCTGCTCTCCTCTTAAATTCCTATAGTCAGTTTTTAGCAAGCGAATGTTGACACTAAGGGGACACGGCTTCACAGCGACTCCCAGGATGTTTGCTTATTGTCATTTGTGTCCTTCTGCAAACAGTCTTTGACAGGTTTTGATATGACTCAGGGCAGAAACGATGGCATTACTTTAATAACCAGCCGTGGTCACAGTGGCTTTGCTCCTGAGCACTGACTATAATAGGAGTAATGTGTGGATGGTGTCCCTCTGGCTGGGCTGCCTCATTAAATGGCTGGAGAAGAGTGACTGGCTGCAGGGGCGATGCATTATTGATGAGAGAGCCTGATTAATTGAAAATATCCTCCACAGCAGGGGGAGGGTTTGTGTATGTGTGTGTGTGTGTGTGCGTAGAGGTACGTGTGCGCTGTTCGAGTAAGTGGCTTTATTTTTATGGACAACATAATCAGTTGATGCATAGCACCATTTTTTGATTGTCATTCTGCGCAGGCAAACGCTGCCAAAACATTTACTGTATATGCAATCACAAACACGGACATTTTAAATTATATTATTCTCAGTCACACAGTCCAGGTGGGAGTAATGATCTTTAGCAATCTGCAGTCTGTCAGTTGCTATTAAACAATAGCAGATTTTTGCGTCGGGGGAGCGAATGCGTCGTTCATATCATCTTCCTAAATGTTGGTCGCGTGCACCTGCAGGGCAAGCGGTGTAAATAAAAGATGAAGCCGTCAGGAGATGAGCAACAGGACCAAAATGAATTAGCAAACGTAATCACTTGCTAACAACACCAAAGAGGGTTTTACAAGCTGTCTTCCAATTTAAGGGCTGAATCTTAGGCTGCACATCTTCCTAAAATGAGACATTATTATACTCAGAGACTAAAACTAATGATGCATTTGGGCGCTCTCTGTCAACTCATAAAATCAGACATTTCCAGGTTTATCATCAGGAAGGTTCCTTAAATGGCCCACAAAGTGCATACACAGGTGGTAAACAGAAGAAAAAAAGACCTTATACCTGATACTGAGTTTAGATTTGAAATGTCAACACATGTTGGACAAATAGCACTGTGATTTCCCTGATTCCTGTAGCACGCTTTGATAAACGACATGTCAAGGCTACCAGTCAGTGTGATGTAGGATCACGCAGTAATTATAAAAGGCATCCAAAATAAAGTCGTCGTGTATGTCAGTGAGGTTGCCGTCATATGACTCTGAAAGCATGCAATTCAAATAATTTCCATTCTCACATCCTTCAGTGGCACCTGTCGCCCTGCACATAAGCATCTGTGTTCATGTTTCACAACCCATTAGTTCAGATTTATTTTATTACTTGTCTACAGTGAATCTAGACAGAAATATCTGCTAAATTGGACATAGTCAGGGAGGAAATTCTTTTGAATTTAATGAGAACTATTGTAGAAATCCATTAAATGATTGAGGTGCAAATACTTTATTACTGTGTTTAAGTTTTTAGGTATCTGTACTTTACTTTTGACTTTTACTCCCAACACAAATACTATGTCTGTACTTTCTTCTCCTTACACTTTCACAACAGGCTCATTGCTTTAGTTTAGCATCTGACGGGAATTATTGATTATCTTTATGTAACATCAAGACCGATTTCAGCCTAAATGGATGAAACAATAGCACGTACTGTAATAAAGATGATGCTTTGATGTATCCACTAGTGTATATTAAACACATCAAGACAAGAAAAGGAAAGTGGACTGTGGAGAAAAGACATCATAATGTTTCCAGTTCCGTTGCTGGCGCTGAAAAGCGATTTGCACACAGGAGTGAAGTTAATATTAATTATTTTTAGGGTATCGTTGTTTTGTTTTTTTTTTTATTTTATTTGAAGTTAGAATGGTTTAATAGTCTTTGAATTCTATGAACGTGACATGAGATTCAGTTTAGCACCGAAACAGCCAGAAATGTCCTACTTTTTAGTACATTTCAGACCCTGTACTTTTTCACTTTTACTTGAGTAAAGAAGTTGATCCAGTACCTCTACTTTTACCAGAATCTTTTTTTTTTTTTTTTACAAGAATACGTGTACTTCTGCTGGAGTAAAACAATGTGCCACCTCTATTAAATGGCCATAACACTACACATTACTGATATGACTGCGAAACTCCCTCCATATTAGATTAGAGGACGCAGCATTGCATCGGCTCTGTTGGCTCTGTCCTGAGGATCTCTTGGAATCTTTCGGACTTCAGAGGATACCGGCAGCGATTTGGGACACAGATATAGTACCTCCATTATCTTGTTTCTTGCCCATCCTTTGTCAACATGCAAATTTAGTCCATTCTCCTCGCTCAACTTCCATTAAGACCCATCAAGGCTGCCATCAGGATTCTGTCTGAAGCCCTGCCAGGGGAAATTACAAGCCCTCTTGGCAGCCGCCAATAACAAATGACTTATATATAAACCCACATTAATTTGAAATTCATAAAGACAGAATATATTGTGGAGTGACTCACTTTTTAAAATGCTTAAAGGACATAAACTCACTTTTACCCCCTGGTTTGATGTGACATTTACTGACTCAAATGTGAACATCATTTTATACGTGGCAGTAGCTTCCATATCATCCATACTTCAAGCTGTTATGAAACGCGAGGTAATCCTGGTATCGTCCCGAGGCAACGATGCTACTAAAATATGTGATAAACAGATATTCTATTTTTCTATGCCACGAGTTAGTTGATGCATAATGCAAATGAACAATACATGTCTAAAACTGCAAACTGTAAAGGAGCAAACTGCGGAGTTGAGTGCAAAGAGCCTCTCTGTGCTGTTTCTCCTGATGTGTCAGTGAGTGTGGAATAATGAGTCCCACAGCTGAAGCTGCCGCCCCACTCTGTTTACATTCATGTTACAGGTTGGAGTGTTAGGCATCTCTCAGCCCGCTCTGTTTCATGTGTTTACGTGTTTCAGATACTTGAGGCCAGCCCTTTTCTCCACTTGCACTCATTAAGTTGTCGAGCGCAGGTGTGTGCGAGGCAAACAGGTGCTTGATTGTCTTTCAACCGAGAATGAAATAAACACCAGGCAGGCTATATCGTACAAGCCGCAATGCCTTAAAAAATACAACTGGGTAAACAAATCTCTTTTAGTAAAGAGAACCAGGGAAAGATCTACGCTGTGTAATCGTTACTCTTTTAGGTCCTTTGGGGCCAAATAATTAATTATTTGTCTAGAAAGCGTCTCCACTCCCCAGGGCATTAACCAGTTTCAATACTTATTAGACGTACTTCATCAGCCACAAGCCCATGACTGACTGTGTTTGATTCCACGTGTTTGCGTTAATGGAGTGTTTCTGTTCACTATACTTGATGCGTTACGTTTTCCCTCACACAGAACCTTAAAAGAAAATCTTTCTCTAACTCATCTAGTACAAACGCAATTATATTAATATTAATGGTAATAAAAGACAGAGGCAATTCGACCTTAAATAGATAATCATGGGAGCTTAGAGGCTGCTTGTAATAAAAAAGAAGAAGAAGAAAGGAGCACTGGAACCGGTAGATATGTAATCCTTTTTTCATAATATCTTTAACTAGCCATGAAATGGAGCTAAATGTGGAGAGAGTGCTGTAACAGTGGAAGTGGATTTTACTTTATTTTAGGGAAGAACGCAAAGATTTTGCAAGATTTTTAATGATACCTGTAGGGGTACACAGACTATTCTTTTTTTAGTGTTTTTAAAGTTTGAAATCAAAGAGACACTTAAACATACAACCTGCTTGAGTTTGCAAGTTACTTGTCATGCTGTAATGAGACTAGGCTCAGTGTGCAAGACTTAGAGAGATCTAACAGCAGAAATGGAATATAATATTCATAATTGTGTTTTTACTAGTGCTTAATCACCTGGAAATAAGAACTGTTGTTTTTTTCTTTACCATCAAACGAGCTGTATATCTACAAAGTTGTGCCCCCAGGTTTCTACAGTTGCCCGAAAACAGACTATTCCTCCTCCTCCTTCCCGTGGGTTGTTTCCCGTATTAAAGTACATTCCCTCATCTGCTATGTCTGAATGCGGACCAGAGTTATATCCTCCTTAAAACAAGCCCGAAATGGACAAACTAAACGCCGGCTCCAACAAGGAAAAAAACAAGTAGGGGAGGGTGAGGTGACGTCTGTAACTTCTCCACTAGATGTCACTAAATATTACACACTGAACCATTATATTTGGGCCACTCTGAAGAACATGTGCGTTTCGATTTGTGGAGTGTCGTCGTCGGAGGACGTTAATAATGTCACTGAAAAATAATATAAACGTAAAGGTGTTTATTTCAGTTATTTAGGATTAGAAACAAGGGGTGGGGCCTTATAAGTTAATACGTCTTCCTACTCCCTTTCAGACACGCAACATTATGGACGTGGATATTTATTCATTCATATCTTGAGAATTTGTTGTATATATTTCTGCTGAGACTTGAAAGATGTGAAATAAATCAAACCCTTCTGATTTTGATTCCTGGGTTCGTTTGTTTTTTCTTTTTTTGTGACTAACCCTTCCTAACATGGCGATGCTATGGTTACGTCTCGCACATTTCCTATCTCTGTTTTATATCTGAACTTTCCGTAGGTATCGCCATGTATTCATGAGATTTCAGTATATTCTGTGCTCTGCTTTAAAAATACTTCTGACTTAAATATTGGGGAAAAAAATATCAGAAGACTACATTTTATCATTCTCTTCTGAGGTATTTCAAATCACTTTTGTATCCCTGTCCTTCACCCTACATCATCTGCTGTCTAATGGTGTAGATAATGAGTAAATAAAGAACTCTCAGGAAATTTCAGTAAATCTTATACTTGAACCTATCCTTGTAAAAAAAAAAAAAAAAAAAAATCAAGAGGCTAAATTGTGTCACTCTTTAAACGTTATTTCATATAATTTTGGCTGTCGGGAGGCAAGTTTAATATCAAAAGATTACGCCTCTAAATGGTCTCATTGTCCTTTGACATAGTCATTATCTGCTGTCTTTACATGTCAAAACAAACGCTGGACACCATTTGTATGCGTGCGTCTCTGCTGTGTCCTTTCAACTTGCCCTCTCTCGTTTGAAGACCACTGATTGTAGATAATAGCTTATTCCTGAAAAGAAATCAATCAGATTCCTTTTAAAGATTGTTGGCCTGTGTTAGTTTGGTGCTGGTAATGGTGTTTGCTCTGTTGAGAGTGTGTTCATAAGAATTGAGGACGGTGCCCTTCGAATGAAAACTCACTGAATTGGACTTACTAACCTGTGATCATCAGGTAGCTAGATAAAAGCTATCTATACGTATTCTTGCCCTCACGCTCCATGCACTTTTGCTCAAGGGCAACTTAATGTGCACAGAAGAAGGAGGAAAAATATTTTCACAAAGCTGTTTCAAATTTAATTCACTTCCTCAAACAAGATCTGAGTAATTGAAAAATAATAACCCACGGTAATAAGTTATCATTTCAAGGTCCTGCAACCTAAAGGTGAACAACTCAGGATTTCATTTGAACAATTTCTTTACCGCTGTTGTGATAATACGCTCCTTCACCCATGGAGAAACTTGAAGGACTGAAAATTAGATTCCTTGATTTGTTGTCATTTTTGATCAAGGTTTTCCGCACAGGCTGATTGCAGTGCCAGCGTCTGGCAGACGTAATGTCAATATCAACCCAGTTAGCTGTGTTTTCTTTCGTTGCCATGCCAATTTACTACAGGCTTTCATCAGGGTTGTTGGCAATGAAGCCGGGTTAATATTTGATAAGGAAAGACAAAAAAAGAGGTTATTTCAAGAAAGTTCTCATTAGTAGAATCCAATTTTGTGCAAGTGATGGACTAGGACCATGTTGAATTGTTAAAATATCAACATCATTTAATATACTGAGCTTACGGAGACCTGGTTTCCTTATGGTGAAGTGACACACTGACAGAACTGCTTCACAAATCTACCTTGTCCACTTGCGTGTTGTAGTTATGCAGCAGCCTTGACTTAAACAAAGGGCTTTACACAGTCACACAGCTGACATTGCTCCGGATTTTGCCAAATCTGTACTGATTACATCAACAGCAACATGTGTGTTACAGAAAAAAACTTTAACTGTGCCTTTTCCCCTCTATGCATCATATTCATAGTCCGTCACTCATCAGTCTGTAAAAGACACTTGAGGATTAGTTAATGTGCTCAGTAATCACAGCACTGCATACAAAGACTATAGTTGTGAAGCAGGAGTACATCTGTACGATACTAAAAGACAGGATATGAAACATAATCATAACAAGAGTTTGGATAAATAGTCACTTGTAATTCCATTAACTCACAACAGGGTCCTCGTACTACCTTTCTTAAACCAAGAATAGGACACTTAAAACTCACTTAAAGCTGCAGTGCTTAATAGTTTTTTGGCGTCACTCCGGCAAAAAGTGTCTGAGAGGAAACAAGAATTCTACCGCCTCCTGTGGACTCTGTTTTGAGGCTGTAGAAAATGTAGCCCGTGACACAGACTTTGTCTAATCACAGGCGTTTTCAGACGGGTCCGGAGTTAAATACGTGATTGACAGTTGTAATCACAGATCACTGATGAGATTCAGACAGACGTGACTCTGCTGCTCTACTCCACGGCTCAACGCGGAGGCTCGGAAAGCCGATTTCTCTTTTCCACAGTGACACAGTGAAACAGTGACAGATCGTCTATCTTTATATTTAGTCTTTTGATTTGGATCGAGAGGAGAAGCTGCAGAAGGAAGGTGTGTACTTTCAAATTCGTTTATTCCCCTGATTTCAGCTCCTGAAAAAAAAACAAAACCTCAGATAAATAGACTTTAAGTACTTGAATTCACTTTAAATACATATATAATAGACTGTATATACATAGTAAATGTCCCCTTGTAGACAGCTACTGGTAATCAGATGAAGGACAATTTCACTTTAGAGCTATTTTCATGTCACGATCCTATCTTGGTTGAATTGGCAAATCTGTACTTAACAATAATGGACATCTTCCCATATACAGAAAATATGTTACAAACCCAGTCTGTAAAATCCCACCTCTGCATATGTGGAAACAGTACTGATCTAAAGCAGGAGAAAATCTGTAAATACAACGACAGCGTCAACGCAGGACAATAACAACAAACAATAACAGCTCTGATTAAATAGCGGCTTGCAATTGCATTAATATACCGTCAAAAGCATGTCATATTCAAAAGCTTTTCAATAACATGGCCCTCATACTTAATGACTGGATTGGATACTCAAGGAATAGCTATCTAAAACCAAGAATAGAGCACTTAAAACCACTTAAACATCTGACAAATAATGACATTTGATGGCTTCACTTCCTTTCAAAAGCTTTTCGAATTCAAAAGCGACACCACAATAAAAACATGACATAAATTAACATAAAATAGGTCGGTTTATAGAGTAAAAACTGCGTGTTAGAGTTCATTTCTGTATGCACATTAGGTTTCGCTGCTCAGATTTGTAGGTACTATCTTATTGGAAAATCCCAGTAGATGAGGATGGTTTCATTTTATATTTCTTTGAGTTAGACACATTTATCGGGTCGGTGTTGGCATGTTCTGGAAAAACTAGAGAGTATACATCATAGATCATCATAAACTGCACCTTTCACCCTAATCAGAGTCTTAATGAAACTCATAATTTGGGATCAGTAATCATAGTAGTTTCGGTCTTCAAAAAGCAATTTCACTTTGTATTTTTCCCGTTACGATGTCTGTACAATACACTTAATATGTCCAGTCATCGAAAGCAGGAGTAAATGTGTAGAAGACAGGCTTCAAAAAGGCTTTAAATCGGAACACGAATGACAATCATAACACCAGTTCTGAAAAATAGTGGCTTGTAATTGCATTAACTCACTTTCAAAAGCATATAAAATTCAAAAGCTTTTCAAGAACACGGTCCTCGTACTCAGCGATAAACCCAGATTAAAGCACTTAGACCCACTAAACAGTGAACCTTACAGGTAATAATTTAAAACAGCTTTTTGAGGTTTGCAACTTAGTGAATAACAAACTGTGTGTTATAATGATCCCTGCTGTTTCTAATATTTAATCCTGGACACTGGGTGTATCTATTTTCTCTCTAATAATTCACCATCAATGCTGTCATTAATAGGTGACAAGAAATCAATCCATGCTTTTCCAAAACTTCACCCCCCCCGCCCCCTCCTCCGGTATTGTGACAGCTGTCTGGGGTTGCCTGATCCTGTTAACTTGGTCTTGTGTGAGATTGTCAGAGAGGCCATTAGCAGGATGACTGACACCTGCGCCGACTGAAGCCGGAGCTTTCTAAGCAGGTCGACTCAGCCTTCCACCTTTCTTATCCCTGGTGTTTGATGTGTACTTCTGTTTGGGTT